>JAHRHZ010000014.1:70978146-71039020 GCA_024137785.1 Ginglymostoma cirratum
CCCCCTCCTATTCCTCAGACGACATGTCCATCCTGGGCCTCCTGCAATGCCACAATGATGCCACCCGAAGGCTGCAGGAACAGCAAATCATATTCAGCCTGGGAACCCTGCAGCCAAATGGTATCAATGTGGATTTCACAAGCTTCAAAATCTCCCCTCCCATAACCGCATCCCAAAACCAGCCCAGCTCGTCCCCACCTCCCTAACCTGTTCTTCCTCTCACGTATCCCCTCCTCCCACCTCAAGCCCAAGCCCCAGCCCCATCCCCATCCCCATCTCCATCTCCTATCTGTTAACCTCATCCCACCCCCTTTTCCTGTTCGTCCTCCCTGGACTGACCTATCTCCTCCCTACCTCCCCACCTACACTCACCTTTACTGGCTCCATCCCCGCCTCTTCGACTTGTCTGCCTCCTCTCCACCTATCCTCTCCTCTATCCATCTTCTATCTGCCTCCCCCTCTCTCCCTATTTATTTCAGATCCCTCTTCCCCTCCCCCATTTCTGATGAAGGGTCTAGGCCCGAAACGTCAAGCCTTCCTGCTCCTAAGATGCTGCTTGGCCTGCTGTGTTCATCCAGCTCCACACCTTGTTATCTTGGGCAGTTATACTTCAGTTGTACAGAGAAGGGAGTGAAATGGTATGCTGGAATGCGGTCAGGTTGCAGTTAGATCAGCCGTTATCCTACTGAATGATTGAGCGGCTTATTCCTCCCAGTTTGTGAGCTCGTACGTAATTCATAGAATGAATCAAGTGGTGAAAGCGTACAAAATGGAAACTTGTTTTTTTAAAAGGACTAAAGCTATGAAGACTGAAAAATAATCTTGGGAAAATAGAGATCAAGATAAAAGGTCAACATCTGGAAGAGGTTTCACAGTTTAAGTACTGGGGAAACACCTTGATTGTGCCATAAAACGTCAAAGCTAGATGAACAATATCAAAGAATATTTCTTCAATCCTTAAGAATTTTTCAAGATTATAATAGAACAAAGAACAAAGAAAACTTACAGCCCAGGAACAGGCCCTTCGGCCCTCCAAGCCTGTGCCGATCCAAATCCACTGTCTAAACCTATCGCCCAATTCCTAAGGATCTGTATCCCTCTGCTCCCCACCTACTCATGCATCTGTCCAGACGCACCTTAAACGAATCTACCGTGCCTGCCTCTACTACCTCTGCTGGCAACGCGTTCCAGGCACCTACCACCCTCTGTGTAAAGTACTTTCCGCGTGTATCCCCCTTAAACTTTTCTCCTCTCACCTTGAACGCGTGACCCCTCGTTATTGAATCCCTCACCCTGGGAAAAAGCTTATCTCTATCAACCCTGTCTATACCCTTCATGATTTTGAAGACCTCAATCAGGTCCCCCCTCAATCTCCTTTTTTCTAATGAAAACAATCCTAACCTACTCAACCTCTCTTCATAGCTAGCACCTTCCATACCAGGCAACATCCTCGTAAACCTTCTCTGTACCCTCTCCAAAGCTTCCACATCCTTTCGGTAATGTGGCGACCAGAACTGTACACAGTATTCTAAATGCGGCCGAACCAAAGTCTTGTACAATTTTAACATGACCTGCCAGCTCTTATACTCAATACCCCGTCCGATGAAGGCAAGCATACCATATGCCTTCTTGACCACTCTATCCACCTGTGCAGCCACCTTCAGGGTACAATGGACCTGAACTCCCAGATCTCTCTGCTCATCAACTTTTCCCAAGGCTCTTCCGTTTACAGTATAGTTTGCTCTAGAATTAGACCTCCCAAAATGCATCACCTCACACTTGCCCGGATTGAACTCCATCTGCCACTTCTCCGCCCAACTCTCCAGTCTCTCTGTATTCTCCTGTATTCTTTGACATTCTCCTGTATTCTTTGGCAATCCCCTATGCTTTCTGCTACTCCCCCAATCTTCGTGTCATTGTGTAATGTGTGTAATGTTAGAGATCTTGAGAAAAGATTTATCAACAGTGATTTTTGCATGCTTTGAATGGGGCAGAAGCATAAATCTTGTGAAAATGGACATCTAAAGTTTTAAATTTTAATAAATTGTTGCTGGGGTAGCATGGAGTAGGTCAGTTCGAGAAGACATGAGCAGTTAATTAGGCGGAGGAGAAAAGATTGAGTCATTGGGTCATATTGCATAGGAAGTGGCCCTTCAGCCCACCATGTCTATGCCAACCAACAGACACCAAACTAAACTAATCCCACTTACCTGCACTTGGTTCATAACCTACTATGCCCTGGCATTCTAAGTACTCAAACAGATGCTTCTTAAATGTTGAGTGTGCCTGCTTCTACCACCCTGTCAGATAGCATGTTCCATATTTCTACATCCCTTTTGGTGAAAAGATTTTTTTTCTTCAGATCTCCTTTAAACCACTTACTCCTCAGCTTAATCTTATGCTCTCTGTTCTTAGATATGCCTGCCATGGGGAAAAGATTCTCACGATTTACTCTGTTTATGTCCCCCATAATTTTGTATATGTCAGTCAGATGTTCCCCTCAGCCTCCTCTGCTCCAAGGAAAATAAACCCGGCCTATCTAGTCTCTCCCCATAACCAAGACTATTCACTCCAGGCAATGTTCTGCTGAATCTCCTCCACACCCGCTCCAGTGCTACTGCACCCTTCTGACAGTGTGGTGATCAGAACTGCACACAGTATTCCATCTGTGGCATAACCAATGTTGACTAAAGCTGTAATGAGACTTCCTTGCTCCTATGTTCTATGTCCCACATGGTGAAGTCAAGCACCCTGTATGCCTCCTTCACCACCCTGTGTACCTGTGCTGACAGCTTCAGGGATCTTTGGACTTGTACACCAAAACCCTTTTGTTCCTCAGTACTCCCTTGGGACCGACAATTCATTGCGTATATCCTTCCCTTATTGTACCTCCCAAAATGCATCACTTCACACGATTAAATTCCACCTGCAATTGCTCTGTAAAATTTACCAGCTGATCAATATCAGACTGTAGCCTGAGACCATCCTGCTCCTGATCAACAGCACCCCCAATTTTCAACTGCAAACTTACTAATTGTACCTTCCACATTCACATCCAAGTCTTTAATGTACATAACAAAAAACAAGGGTCCCACCACTTGTGGTATACCACTGGTCCAGGCTTCCAATCACAAAAACATCCCTCCACAATTAACCTTGCCTCCTATATACAAGTCGGTTTAGGATCCAATTCACCAGCTTCCCTTGGATTCCATGGGCTCTTACCTTTTGGACCAGTCACCTATATGGGACCTTATCAAAGGCCTTTCTGAAGTCTATGCAAACCATATCAACTGTACTACAGTCATTATTTTTAGTAACCTTTTTGAAAAAGTCTTTAAATTATTCAGACAGAATCACCCTGTAGCAAATCCATGCTGACTATCCCTGATCAATCCCTGCCTTTCGAAATGTTGTTTAATCCTGTTCCTCAGATTTTTTTCTCCAATAATTTCCCTACCACTCATGTCAGACTCACTGGTCTGTAATTACCTGGCCCTATCCCTGCTGCCCTTCTTGAACAGAGGAACCACATTTGCTACCCTCCAGTAGTCTGGCACTTCACCTGTCGTCAGCAAATTAAATATTTCTGTCAGGCCCCTGGCCGACTCCTCTGGCCCTAGGGATTTCTGCACCTTTATGTCTGCTAAAACATCTGATATCTCCTCCTTTATTAATCTTCACGTTTTAGAACCTTACAATCCTAATTGAAATTGTGGCTACAATATGTTTTACCCCGAGAATACTGTCTAGAAACAGTCATTTAGGACCTCGCTCATATCAACTAGCTCCACACACAGGTTGCCCTTTGATTTCTATTGGGCCCCACTCTTTCCCTGGTAATTCTGAATATTGTTGAGTGATTCATCAAGAAAATGCAAAAGTGTTGAATTTGCCATATTTCGAAGGCATGATAACTGATTAAGGAGTTGATTGAAGGAAATTTAAGTAGACCAAGATGGAGAAGTACAATGATGTTAGAAAACTTGAAATTGAAAATGGGAGACTCACACAAGCAACTTAGACAAGTTATGTTTTGTGGTGGTTTGGTGTATGACAAATATATTAAAAAAAATCATTTATGTAATGGTGTTTACAAATTCATGATGACACAAGGTACTTGAAAGTTGATGAAGTATACAAATGTAGTCTTTCTTGTAATGTGAAATTGAAGGGACACCTCACTTCCTGACCAGAGAACTATTCTATGCTAATGATGGTGACTAGTCGGCCATGTGAGAATGCAGCTACAGAGATTCCTGGAATAGCTCTCCTGTATCTGTAACTTGTGCCCCTGACAATTTGTCGAGAAAACTCTGGTTATGCCATAAGATATTGCATTTCTGCTTCTAATAACACTGAAAATGCCCTTATGGGAACAGCATATACTGCTACCTTCCATGCTTGGACAAGACTCCCATTTTCAATTTCAAGTCTTGTAATGGCATTTCATTTCTCCACCCTGGTCAACATAAACTTCCTTTTGTCCTTTGATGCAGCCTGACGGGGAGGAACCAACCCCCTCTGGCCAATGTACGAATCTTGCTTGGAATAGAGCCAAACTGTTGGGATTTGGTCCAATCTGGCTTATAGGGCTTTTGTTCTTAGCATCTTGATGACTGCCAATGGAACGTGGCTGATTACAGTCAAGAAGCCCAACAATTTCGATCTTCATTGAGGCACCATTATGGTATATTCTGACAAGACAAATTTAAAAATGTGCCAGCCCCCTCCAAACTAAAGCTCCTAGGTTTATTAGTACTAATCAAACACAGGTGGCTAGTTTGGTTTGTGAGGAAGGAAAATGGTTACATACCTGAAGACTTTGTGTGGTGAGATAACTGAAGTCAGATCATAAGTAGGATACTCATAATTATAACGCAAGGATGCTTGAAAGTCTTAAATGCAGGTGCTAAACATTGATGCAATGATGTTGGCTGATGACACTTCCTGAGATTTTGCATGCACCACTTTGATAATTGGTACTGATCATGGCTTGACAGCATTCCCCAACATGAAAAATAACTCACCATGACGCTTAGTAACTTGATATGCAGCACTGTCGCAGACCCTGGTTGCACCTCTTCAGTCATCCAAAATGAGCCATACTCTGTCCAAAACGCACTTTGCATATTCAGCTTTCATAGATGTGTTGCTGATGTGTGACGTTTTGTAATATGAAACACACATCTGCCAATGTGTACACAACTAAGTCCTGCCAGTAGCAAACTTAAAGACTTGATTATTTGTTTTACCAGTGAATGTGGCATAAATTTTAGGATGCTGTGGGGAAGAACTTAACTTCGCTTGGTAAAAATAATGCAGTAAGAACTTTTTACATCTGATCGTGCAAACAAAATCTTGATTTAAACATCTCATTTAAAAGATACCACCCAAAAGATAGGTGCAACCCTCAATTCTGCATTGGATTTTGAGCCTAATTTTATACTGAGGTCTCTGAAGTGAGACTCGAGCCAACAACTATTTGTATCAAGGTGATTGTGCTACAACAGAATCGGAACCTCATCTAAAAATATCTGTTGAATTTTACTAGCCATTTGTGTTTTGAGTAAAGACTAGGTCAGAATGGTAACAAGTAGTGTTGATTATTGAACTTGAAGCTGTCAGTCTATTAATTGGGGCGCAAATTCAGTGAATTCAATTTATCTTCAGTGAACAATTGACGAGGGGAGCAGAGAACTTGTTGAAGTCTGAAACAACAACTTTGAGTTTGCTGATGCTCATTAAGAGGAAAGTCTGACTTATAAAGAGTAGACAGTAGCTTTGGGGTACAGTCACTAGACTAGCAATTTAGAGGCTTGGACATAAGTTTAAATCTCCCCATAGCACCTAATCAAGTTTAAATTTAATTTATAAATCTGGAATGCACATGTTAGTCATGGTCATCATAAAACAATTCTTGACTCTGGTCAAAACCCATCTGGTTGTCCTTATCTAGTCCTGTCTACGTGAGACTCCAGACCTGTAGCAATGTGGTTGACTTTTAAATGGCCTGTCTCACTTCAAAGGAAATTGGGGATGAGCAACAAATGCTTGCCAGCTTTCCAGTGCGATCCATAAAATAATAAATTATATTAAAAATAATGAGAGAGACTCTGAAACCAGGTTTCCCTTAGTTTTTTTGAAATGCAAATTTTTCTTAATGTTCTTTTCTCCCTTCCTCTGTCTCTTTCTGTACATTCCTCTATTGCTCTTCCTTATTCCCCCTGCGTCCCCAAGTTGCTCCTCTCCCGTTCTGCTGAGTAAAATATTGTAAATTTCGACAAGTGATCTTTACTCTTCTTCTGACTGCTTATTAGTGTATTTGAAAGACAAAGTATTTTGCAAGTGACAGTCTCTTTGTTAACGGTGTGAAAGCAGCAAGCACATTCTTCCAAACTCCTTTTCTGAGCAGTTGTAATGAGAAAGGAGGCAAGAAAAAAAACAGATGGCAAAGGTCTAAGATAAAGAAAACATTCCCAATATTTTTATCTTTTATATAGTTAATAGTCACAGCATCAACTCACTTTATGATGTTAGAGAATCAGATTGTGAAATTCAGGTGCTTGGCATGTTTTTCTGGTGCTACAAATGCTATTTTTCTTTCAAAGTGGTGTCTGCAGTGTAAGTAAGTACTTCTGCTAGACCTGTCAAACATGATTTTAGACAAAAAAAACCCAAAGAACTGTGGATGATGGAAATCAGAAATTGCTGAAAAACACCGCAGGTCAGGAAGCATCTGTAGAATGAAAGCAGAGTTAACATTTTGGGTCCAGAGAATCATCTTAAGAACAGGTTCTGAAGAAGGGTCATTAGACCCAAAATGTTAACTCTGCTTTCACTCCACAGATTCTGCCAGACCTGCTGAGTTTTTACAACAACTGATTTTGAAGCATAATTTTAGTGTGGACTGGCAGTAAGCTTTGAAGTATGGAGCTGCTGCTGCTTCCCTATTAAAGCAGTTTGCCTACAGCGTGACAGAGAAGGAAGAGAGGAGGCCAAACTGCTATAATAGGGAAGAAGCACCACCGAAAGGGCTATTCGCAGTATACCACATTCAGGTTATCACATTCACATATACCCAGGCTGATAGTGGGGTGTAATTCTCCTGAAATTCATTGAGAAACAGTATTTCAGAGATCTTATTCACAAATGGCATACTTATTGAAATAACCACTTTCTGCATACACACGCACAGCATCAGACTAGGACAAGGATGGCATAATGATTAGCTATGAAGGTGATTGTGACCGCTAACGTTTTTGTTAGGACTTCTTCCAGGCCAAAGCAGGCACTGTTTTGCTCCATCACCCTGTTTTTGTGAATAACTATATAAGTGAGATCGATGAGGCTATGTATTCTGAGAAAACACGTATGTAGGATGAGCATATGGCTTCACCAGATTTGCAGGGTTTCCCATCCTGCAGGGTGCCATTTAGTATGCTCAAGTTACTACACAAAAGCTCTGAGCTGTGTTTGAAACAAAAGGAATTCCGTGCTAGTGCGTGACCATCTACAGTGAATCATGAAGTTTGTTGTCTGTCAACCTGGCAGCTCGAGCTGACAAGAGGCAAGTAACATTCATGCCCATCAGTTTACTCTTGATCGTCAGTGAAGTAATGGAAGCTGCCATTACAGCATTTTTGACCAGCACTTGCAAAGAAATAACCTCCAGCCTGCTGCTCAATTTGAGTTCCACCAGGAGCTCTTGGCTCCTGACCTCATATAGCCATGGTCTAAAATTGGACAAAAGAGTTCAACTCCAAAGGTAAGTTGAGAATGACTGATTTTGATACCAAGACTTAATTTGACTGAATGTGGCATCGACGAGTGCTAGCAAAACTGGAGTCCATGGCAGTGGGGGCAGGGGAACTGGACTCTTGTTGGTTGGAGTCATATCGAGCGCTAAAAAAGATGGTTGTGGTTCATGGAGGTCAGTCTTATCTACTCCATGATACGACTCTTAGATTTTCTCAGCGTGTTATCCTCAGCATGACCATCTTCAGCTACTTCATTAATGACCTCCCACGATCAAGGTGTGTTTGCAGATGGTTACACAGTGTTCTGTATCATCTGTGACTCCTTTGACACTGAGGCAGTCCATGTCTCGATTGTGTTGGAATCTGGACAACATGCAGTCTTAGGCTGACAAGTGTCAACATACATTCGAGCTGCACAAGTGCTAGACAACGACCGTATCTAAGAAGAGAAAATCTAGCCATTGCCCTTTCACATTCTGCATCATTACTGTCAGTGAATTCTGCATGATGAGCATGCTTGGGGTGTTATCATTGATCAGAAACTGACCTGGACTAGCCAAATAAATACTGTAGCTACAAGAGCAAGTCAGAGGCAGGAATCCTGTAGCTAGTCAGTCATTCACCAGCTAACCCCTCTGTGCCTGTCTAACCTCTACAAGATGCAAATCAGGAGTGTCATTGGAATATTCCCCGTTTACCTGAATGAAGTTCAAACACTCAAACTTTGACAACATTGTGGACAAAGTAGCCTGTCTGATTGGCATCACACTTGCCTGCTTTTGTCCTCAACGTCCGTATTAATGAAGCCCATGATTGCATATGCATTGCTAACTAGACTCAGTGTATCCTGTCATGAGATTTGCAAATGAAACCTTTACTTGTCGTATTGTCTTTGCATCGTTCCTTTAATAAAAGTGTCACTTCTACCATTCTTCGAGCCTCTGGCACCTCCCCTCGTTAAGGGAAAACTGGAAGATTGCAAGCCCTGCTACTATTGCTTTTCCCACTTCATTTTGCAACTTGAATACTTACCATTAAACAGGTGACTTATCCACTCCCAGGCATATCAACCTTTCTAGCACCTCCTTCGTCTGAAATGTTGCCATATTTCAGTTTGTACTGATATTATGTCAGCGTCCTCTTGCTTAGTAACCACTGAAAACAAAGTGCTGTACACCTCTAAGCTTATAGTACCTACTTTGTCTCCTTGTAGGGCCTACTTCATCTCTCAATAGGCACACAATATTGTGATGTGGATAGAAGATTTTTTCATTCACTTTTGTGTTGACTGCCATTCCACTCCCATGTTTACACTTTGATCATTTTATTCTTCACTTCACTTCCCATCTCAACCAGTTGTTCTCACAGGGCATTTCCTCTTTCCACTCGACAATGTCTTCCATGTCAGTACTATAACCATACCACCTCCCTTTTTTTGTTCCTCATCTTTTTTGCCCATTTCTTACATCCTTGAGTATTTGTTTTATTTTTAAACCATGCTACTGTTATTGTAGCTATAATCATGTTCTCACCGCTCATTTGAGCTCAAAATCATGAAACTCTTATTTTGCAATAACACAGTTGGTGTACCTACTCACCAAGGGCTACAGTGCTGCAAGAAGGCAATTCACCACTATTTTCTACAATTAGAGATGGGCAGTAAATGCTTGTCATAGTCAGCAACATCAGATCAAAATGATCATCAGATCATTTTATTCACAACGGTATTTATGTACAAGTTCTGTAAACTAGTGCCCTTGTAGTCCTTTAGTCTGCTGCTCCCATGAAACTGTCTGTAAATGTTTTCCTGGAGTAGCTCATCACTCTAGTCTAGAAAATATGAGCTCCAAACTCTGCACAAACCTCTTCCTCTAGACAGCACTGAAGATGTCACCTAGAAGGGAGACTAAATGTTTGCACAAAAACCAGTCAGCTCGGTGAACCAACCAACAGCTTCAACCACAATCCGAGCTACAGGTCTTTGTTAAAACCTTAAATGATTGAGTTACGTAAGATTGCGAGTGGCATGCACAGGGTGGATAGTCAGCAACTGTTCATCTTAACTGAAAGGTCAAAAATGAGGCATCGTTTTATTTTAAAGTGAAAGGATGGAGATTTGAAATGGGTTTGAAAAAAAAAGCTTTTCCTCCAGACAGTAGCGGGAATCTAGAATGCACTGCCTGGGAGAATTATGGAGGCAGGAAACATCAAACCTTTTTAAAAAGTACATTGATGAGCACTTGTCTTGTCATTCGAAGCTATGTGCCAAATGTTGGAAAGTGGGACTGTCGTTGATTTGTTGGCGCATATTAATTTGACTTCTTATGTACGATCTGACTCTAAAGTCGTTGTGGAAGTGCTCATGTGGGACTGCACCCACTAATGTAGTGGCACCTACTGTGACTGTGGGCCTTATGCCCAGTGTCTCTCCAAAATCATATCCTGCCCTCTAAGCTGTTCTCTAAATTATGTTGTGTCAGTGTCTGAGATCAAAGTTATGAGCCAGGCCATAGAGACTCCACTTTCCACCTGAATTGATAACCATGTTCTGGAGTTTTTTTGACAGCTTTGCATGGCCTGAATCAACAATTGCCAGTAACGTCTCTCTTTATGCCAGGGTCAACACCAGAATTCCCATGGTTGTAGCTGTCACATCAAAGTTGAGAAGTGAAATGTGGACCAACAGCAAACAAAATAATTGAAAGCTTCCATGTGTGCCAGACTTATGTTTCCCAGTGCCTTTCATTCCAGTGGTGAAGCGTGTAACACTGATGTAAACCAAGTGGCCGGTAGCTGCTGTATCCACTGCCTCTGATGAATGTTGTGCAACCACTAGCAAAACGGTGTGCCTGATAGGGAAGTACAACAGAGTGCAGGGATTCCCAGTATGTTTTCTCCTACTATTGCTTCTGTTAGTCCAAATATTTCATAAGATCAAAGCAAATACAGAGTGTGACTGAGAGGCAGAGAGTGACAGTGTTCCATCTTCTTCACTCTTTGATTCTTGCAGTTCCCACATGTGGGCAGATTGCAATCTTTGGTCATGTAAAAGAAGGATATTGTGGTTTGAGAAAGTTGGGAAAGCATGAGATGAATACTTACACAATCTGTACCTTGTAAATCAGAATTATGGGATGAAGGGTAAGTGGTACGTGGAAGGAAGAATTGGGTGTGACAATTTTTTTGCATTCGTAGAATGTGAGCATCACTGGTAAGACCGGTATTTGTTGTCCATCCCTAGATGACAATTGAGCTGCTTTCTTGAACTGCCACAGTCCATCTGGTATAAATGTGCCCACCGTAATGTTGGAGGGGGTTTCCAGGTTTTTGGGCCAATTGTAGTAAAGGGACAACGATATAGTTCCAACTTGAGATCGGTTGTGGCTGAAGGACAACTTGGCAGTGGTTTTCTCGTGTCTAATGTCCAGCCCTTTCTAAGTGGCAGAAATCCTGGATTTAGATTGTGCTGATGAAGGAGTTTAGCTGCATTGCTACAATGTTTGTGTGTTCCTGGGGAGCACACGACTGTTTAAAATGGTAGGTGGGCTGCCAATCAAGGGGGCTTTTTATCCTTGTGTTGAATCAATTGAGCATTGTTACAGCAGCATTGATTCGGTGAATGAAGAGAGTATTCTATGAGATAATTGGCGTCCAAAGATCCCAATCGTGTTCTTTTGTACTAAATATGAATGAGTGGAGAATTTTTTCTGTAATTCCCATTCACTTCATATTTACTTGGGTTCCTTGATGTCATAATGGGCAGATGCTGTGTTTATGTCAATGGCAGTCCCTATCGTCTCACCTCTTCAGTTCGGCTCATCTGTCAGTGTTGGGAGAAACAAGTGAGCCTGGTTGAACCCAAACTGAATATTGGTGGGCAGGTTATTGCTGAATAGGCATGAGCTAATAATCCTGGTAATGACATCTTCTGTTACTTTACTGATGCTCAAGAGTAGATTGGTGCAGTAGTTGACCGGGTTGATTTTGTCCACCAATTTCAGGATATAACATACCTTGGCAATTTGGATAGATAATATAGCTCTACTGAAACAGCTTCATGAGGGGTTTAGCTGTTGTGGAGAATATGTCTTCTGTGGGGTAATATCAGAGCCCTTAGACTTTGTTGTATCAGTGCCTTTGACTGACTTTGAATATCGCACAGAGTGAATCAAACTAATTGAAGGCTGGTGGTCTGTGATTTAGAGGAGAGCAAAATGGTTAACAACGTTCAAAGCGTAATGCCATTCAGGGCAAGGCAGTACACTTAGTTGGCACCGCATCCATAAACATTTAGTACCTCAGCACCGACACTCAGCTGCAGTGTGTACCATCGCCAAGCTACACTGCAGAAATTAATCAAGGGCTGTTTAGGCAGCACCTTCAATACCCGTGACCTCTTCCATTTGGAAGGACTGGGCAGCAGATACATGGGAACACCACCTGCCAGTTCCCTCCAAGGTACTCGTCATTCAGACTTGGAAATATATCACTCCTACCTGTTCAAAATCCTGGAATTCCCTTTTTAATGGCATTGTGTCTACCTACAGCACATAGGCTGCAGTGGATCAAGAAGACAGTTCACCACTACTTTCTCAAGGGCAACAAGGACAGAGCAATCAATGCTGGCCAACCAGCGATGACCACATCCCATGAATGATTTTTTAAAAAAAGATTGATACAGAAAGCTGGTTCGTAATGTTTTTTGAAATCGATGTCTTGTTGGGATACCTGACTAATTAAAATCTACCTGTCATTGCTTAACGTGTGGAGAATTGGTCAGCAAGAAGTCTTTATTTTGCTTGCCTTCAATATCACAGCTTAGGTTTTAGAACTAATAAAAGGGATGCTACCCAAGGAATACTACTTTTGTAGTGTGTGCACTTTTTATTATGTTGTAAAAATATGAAAATGTGATGCAAAAATTATTTGTGAAACTGCAACTGATTTTGTAAATATGACATGAGATTTTAAACATATCTTCTAAAGAAGTTGGAAAAAATGAAATACCGAAATTTGGTATTCTGTTTTATTTGTTTAGAGCTAATTTTGACATTTCTGTTTTAAATTATTCATTTATAGATCAATTAAGAAATCAAAATCCAGTACTTTTGTATTTTTGCATTTACCCTGCTTGTAGAGCTTTATAAGTGAATTTCTTTATGTTACAGGCAATCTAGTGGGAACCGTATCCAGTATAAAATCATCGGGCAGTTCAACCCAATCACTGCAAGAGTTTCAAACTTTCACTGAATCAGATACAAGAAGTGAAGGTTACAGCAACTCTCAACAATCCTCAATCAGAGAGACAACTAAAGGTGAAAGTCTTGACCAAGAAGGGACTTTGATTTGTACTAGTCCTGTGCTGACCCTTCCACTAACGTCATCTGGACCTCCTGAAACAGTAAACATCGAACATTCAAAACGCACTGAGAGTGATTGTGAAGAAAAAGATATCTCTGATGTTACAACTGTTACTTCAAGTGGTGTATCAGGGTATAAAAGAGCTCAAGTCGAGGAGGAAGAGACAATAAAATTAAAAAAGAGAAAGGGAAATAAAAAGTACAAGCATGGACCTGGCAGACCAAAAGGAAGTAAAAATAAGGATAACGCTTCTCAGTTTTCTCTCTCATCTGCATCACCATCACCATCACCATCATCATCAGTTACATCTGCTGCAGGCAGTATGGCAAGTATAAGTCTGCAGAAATCTCCATCCTTACACCGAAATGGAAGTTTACAGAATCTTAGTGTCAGCTCATCTCCAGCTGGTTCAGGTGGGTTTTTGATAGATTTGTGTACAATAAAAATTTCTTAGTGAGTGTTTAACTAAATTAATCTCTCCTTTTCTCTCCCCATCTCCTTTTTGCTCATTCCTCCCTTGTTTTGCTTTGCCCTCCTCGGTGCTTCCCCCACCTCATTCTTTCTCCTCCCCCTCCCATACTTGCCAGCACAGTTGCTCCTTGGTAAGGTTGGAAATACCACAAAGGATTCTATTCTAGTTATTTACACTAATTCAGTTGCTTTGACAGGGGGTAAATTATTCTGGTCATCAAAGAATTTGTAAATGAATATTGACATGATGGGCTTGTTTGGGGAAAAATAGCAGTAGATTTAAGTTAATGGCAACCAGCATGTGTAGAGAGGTAACATTCATAAAAAAAAGTTATAAATATTCTTTCATAAAATGCCGGGTGATATGTAAGAGCAGAAGGACTTGGTGTTATTGAAATTACAGACATCAGAATAGTGACAAATGCGGACTATTTAGTTTCAAGCCTGCTGTACAAGTTGCTGAGATCAATGTTTCAAATTCCACGTTTCCATCTACCCCTGAACTCCTCGATCCCCTGCCTAACAAGAATCTATCCACTTCTATCTTAAAAATATTCAATGACCCTGCCTCCACCTTATTCTGAGACAGAGTGCTCCAAAATATGTCAACGCTCTGAGAGGAAAAAAAAATTCTTGTCCCTTTCCTGAAAGGGAAACCTGTAATTTTAAAACGGTGCCCCGTAGTTCTGGATGCACCTACAAGAGGAAACATGTTTTCCATGTCCACCCTGCCTGACGTTCAAGATATTGTACGTTTCAAACGTGACCACTCACTCTTCCAAACTCCAGTGGAAGCAAGCCCTCCCTGACCAACGCAACACAACTCACTCATACCTGCTGTCAGTCTAGTATTTTTTCTCTTAAGCACCTCTAACACATTTACGTCAATAAGGAGACCAAAACTATGTACAGTAGTTAAGATGTGGTCTCACCAATACTCTGTGTTATTGAAGCATAACATCTTTATGTGTACATTCAATTCCTCCTGTAATAAAGGATAGAAACCCATTAGTCGTCTTAAATAAGGATGCCAATAACTTGCAAAAAGGAATTGGATGTAGACTTGGAGGAAACTTTGGTGTTTAGGGAACCAGCAGGAGACTTGGAATAATTGGATACGTCTTTGAAAACTGGCACAGTGTGCCAAATCCTCCTGTGTTATAACATTCCATGTTTCTGACTGTACTTCGGTTGCAACTGCTGAATTTACTAGTATTTCTCGGGACTGAAAAGAACCTTGACATTGACCATATATGTTATTGTGGCATGACCACAAATGGATGAAGACTGTCCAAACTGCCTGCATTTGAGGTAATATTGACAACTTTCCCAGTTTCATATGTTAGTTTTACACTTAACACATCACCAATACTGACCTACTATTCCAATCTGTTCTCATGGAACATGTTACACTTTGTAAGCATTAAAAATTAAAATATATTATTAGCCAGAATAGTCTTCATTGTTCTTTACTTTTAACGGAGCCAATATACTAATTGCTATAATATTGTGTAACCTTTTTATAAAGGAAGGTGGCCCGTGATAATTTACAGTTTGTGGAGAAAAGATTCATCAAGATGAATAAGATGGTGAGCTGTGAATTATGGAAGCGAATTACTGTTGGAATTTTAATAAATAAAATGTGCAGATTAGGTGGATTGGCCATGCTAAATTGCCCATATACTGTCCTGGGATGTGGAGGCTAGGTGGGTGAGCCATGGCAAATGTGGGGTTAAAGAGATAGAATATGGGAGTGCGTCTGGGTGGACTGTTCTTTGGAGGGTCATTGTGGACTCAACGGGATGAATGGCCTGCTTCCACACTGTAGGGCTTCTATGAAATGCACAAAATGCTGCAAATTTGATAGTCTTTGCAGAAAGTGAAACAGAAGCATGCCTCAGGTCGATGATCATTCATCAGAACTGGGTCATTGACTTGAAAAGCTAACTCTGTCTCACTGTTTCCACAGCCTCCACAATACTTCCAGCACTTTCTGCTCTGACCCTAGATTTTCAGCGCTTTCAGTGTTTTGCTTTTGGATTTTCAGAATAGTCCAAAAACTAAAAAGAAAAGTTGAAAGTCATGAAAAGGGAATTCCAAAGAACAGGAGCCTAGGCAAAAGAAATGAGAATGGACAGAGACCCCAGTCAAGATGGGAGACAAAACTGGATGGAACTTTAAACAAGCCAAGAACCTTGAGAGAATTAGGATAGGAAATTGATTTTAAGTTCAAAACAATGAGCAATTAGAGTCCAAAATAGGTAATAGTGTGTTGGAATAGTTGAAGGTTGCACGAGAAGGAGTTGGAAAGCCTGCAATAAGAATATTGAGCAAACAGATTTAGAGATGTGAAAAACATGGACCAGGGTTTCAGAAAAGGCCTATAATGGACAGTGTTGTTGAGATAGAAATAAACTGTGTTGGTAATGGTAGAATTTATTGAATTTACTGTCACCAATAGAAAAAGAGGAATGAAGCTGATTTTTTTTTTGAATAAGTGTTTTAATTCAGAGGAAGTGGTAGAGATGGGTAAAGCTACAACATGTAAAAGGCTGGGTATTTGAATAGCAAGAGTTTAGAGGGATATGGGCCAAATGTGACTAGGTCAGATTGGGATGTCTGGTTGGTGTGGACAAGTTGGACCTAAGGGTCTGTTCTGTGCTGTGTGAATCTATATCTACATCTAAATGAAAAACAGACAGTGTTCACTTCTAGCTTTTACTGCAAAGCCCTGGCCACATCCTATGTGTTTTCCCACTGCTGACAGTAATGCTGGGTGGAAAGTAGTGCTGATTATTTCAAAATCAATTCTGTTTACTCCTTTTTAATCTCATAACTTGCACTTATATAGTGTTCTGGTTTGTAAGATATTAAAGGCTGAAATGGTTAAGACAACCAAAGAGTCATCCACAGATTACTGTGTTCCTGTTGGGATATGGCATCCACAGGCTGATGATGATAGAGTCTGTGACTTCAGTAGATATTGTTGTATTTGTTTATTGTTTGGCCTGTGAGTGGGCCAGCTCTCAATTTTGACCCACTCTGAACTTTGGACCAAACCCCAATGTTTGGAAAGAGAATTTAGTAGAATTGAATGGCCTTGACTATGCCTTGTTTGCATTCTCATTCAATGCTTATTTTTGCAACTGAGTAGACAGTTTCCAGCCAACAACAGTAGTGTGGAATTGGAGTAGTCAATAGGCACAGTGGGTTTCCTTTTCTAAAGGTATTAGTGAATTTGTTGGTTTGTTCAACTGGTTGAACATTAAAATTACTTTCTTAATAAACCCTTTGAATAGTGTTAGTAAAGGGTGGCATTGTGGACACCGTGGAGGGCTGTTCTCGGTTAAAAAGGGACATTGATAGGATGCAGAGCTGGGCTGAGAAATGGCAGATGGAGTTTAACCCTGAAAAGTGTGAGGTGATTCATCTTGGAAGGACAAACTTGAAAGCAGAATACAGGATTAACGGAAAGATTCTTGGCAGTGTGGAGGAGCAGAGGGATCTTGGGGTTCATGTTCACAGTTCCCTGAAAGCTTCCACTCAGGTGGATGGATTTGTTACGAAGGCGTATGGTGTGTTAGCTTTCATTAATAGAGGGATCGAGTTCAAGAGCCGTGAAGTTAATGCTCCAGCTATACAAAAGCCTGGTTCGGCCACATCTGGAGTATAGTGTCCAGTTCTAGTCGTCTCATTACAGGAAAGATGTGGAGGCGTTGGAAAAGGTGCAGAGGAGATTGACCAGGATGTTGCCTGGAATGGAGGGAAGGTCTTACGAGGAAAGGTTGAGAGAGCTAGGGCTTCTCTCTTTAGAACGACAAAGGATGAGAGGTGACTTGATAGAGGTGTACAGAATGATCAGAGGTATTGATAGAGTGGACAGCCAGAGAGTTTTTCCTAGGGTGGAGGTAGCTATTATGAGGGGGCATAGTTCTAAGTGAGTGGAGGTAGATACAGGGGAGACGTCAGAGGTAGGTTCTTTACTCGGAGAGTGGTCGGGGCGTGGAATGCATTGCCGGAGAGGGTAGTGGAGTTGGCCTCATTAGGGGCGTTTAAATGGCTATTAGATAGGCATATGGGTGATAGTTTAAGGTAGGGGTGGAGGTTAGATAGACCTTAGGATTAGGGTAAAAGTTTGGCGCAACATCGTGGGCTGAAGGGCCTGTACTGTGCTGTACTGTTCTATGTTCTGTAAACTAATTAACTAATTACTTTCCAACCTCCTTGCGCAACCACAACGCACGATTACCTATTTTAGACTCCACCTGCTTATTGTTTTGAATTTTAAATGAACTTCCTATTTTAATAGTCTCAAGGTTCTTGCCCCACACTGTATTTAAAGTTTCATCTCGTTTTACTTCCCATCCTGCACTTTGACTGTGGTCTCTGTCTATTCCCATTTCTTTTGCCTTAACTCTGTTCTTTGGAATTCCCTTCGCATGACTTTCAATTTTTCTTTCTAGTTTTTGGAATATTCCGAAAATCCAAAAGCGAAATGCTGAAGGTATTGAAAAATCTGGGGTCAGACAGAAAATATTGGAAATTTTTGCTTACTTTTTAAATCTTTTGCCAATGCTGGGAGTTATTGTCTAGTTTGTAACCGATGTGTAAAGCAGAAGGAATATTTAAGTACAACAATTTTGCATGCTTAGGAAGCTGAAACGAATTGATGCAAGAATTCACGAATCATCAAGTTTAATACATTTTCTGGGTCAGCAATCTCTCATCTTGTATTAATGCAATGCAAGAAAGCATTGTTTCCTTCTGTAATTTAATGAGACCCGAGGCATAAATGAAACAAAGTACAATGTACAAAGAACTTGGTTTTTAATCCTTTTTGCAAACAATTGCCATGGATCTTAGTAATTCTGTCTTCAGAATCAGCAAATCAGCAGTGTTTACAGAATCAGTTGTTTTTGGAATTTGACTTTATAAAACTGAACATATCTTTTAAAAGAGACCCAGCGTTTTATGAGCTATATTTTTCTGATTTTTTTTTTGTTACATTGAAATAGATACAATGAAATACATTGAAGTAGATACAACGAAACACTATACATAATGTATTGGATAATAAAGTGTCAGAAAATTGAAGCAAACATTCTCATGAAGGGTCTAGGCTCGAAACGTCAAGCTTTCCTGCTCCTATGATGCTGCTTGGCCTGCTGTGTTCATCCAGCTCTACACCTTGTTATTCCTATCCTCCTGACCTATTCTGAAGCCAATGCATATATTTCTCCCTTAAACATGTATCCAATTTCTCTTTGAAGTTGAAGCATCTTTCAGTTGGTGCCTGCCAAATCACTACATCTAATCACACCTCTGCCAAATTAGTTTAAACCTGTGTATTCTGGTTACAGTTCTTCCTCAGTGCAAACAGTTTGCATTTGCTTAATGTAGCAAACAGTTTTATTTTGTAGATAACAAGCATGGGGCTGGATGAACACAGCAGGTCAAGCAGCATCATAGGAGCAGGAAAACTTGACGTTTCGGGCCTAAACCCTTCATCAGAAATGGGGGAGGGGAAGAGGGTTCTGAAATAAATAGGGAGAGAGGGGGAGGCGGATAGAGGATGGATAGAGGAGAGGATAGGTGGAGAGGAAGCAGACAAGTCGAAGAGGCGGGGATGGAGGAGATAGGTCAGTCCAGGGAGGACGGACAGGTCAAGGGGGCGGGATGATGTTAGTAGATAGGAGATGGGGGTGTGGCTTGAGGTGAGAGGAAAAACAGGTTAGGGAGGTGGAGATGAGCTGGGCTGGTTTTGGGATGCGGTTGGGGGAGGGGAGATTTTGAAACTTGTGAAATCCACATTGATGCCATTGGGCTGCAGGGTTCCCAGGCTGAATATGATTTGCTGTTCCTGCAGCCTTCGGGTGGCATCACTGTGGCATTGTAGGAGGCCAAGGATGGACATGTCATCTGAGGAATGGGAGGGGGAGTTGAAATGGTTCGCGACTGGGAGGTGCAGTTGTTTGTTGCGAACTGAGCGCAGGTGTTCTGCAAAGCGGTCCCCAAGCCTCCGCTTGGTTTCCCCGATGTAGAGGAAGCCACAACGGGTACAGCGGATGCAGTATACCACATTGGCAGATGTGCAGGTGAACCTCTGCCTGATGTGGAATGTCTTCTTGGGGCCTGGGATTGGGGTGAGGGAGGAGGTGTGGGGGCAGGTGTAGCACTTCCTGCGGTTACAAGGAAAAGTGCCGGGTGTGGTGGGGCTGGAGGGGAGTGTGGCGCGGACAAGGGAGTCGCGGAGGGAGTGGTCCCTCCGGAAGGCAGATAAGGGTGGGGAGGGAAAGATGTCTTTGGTGGTGGGGTCTGACTGTAGATGGCGGAAGTGTCGGAGGATGATGCGTTGGATCCGGAGGTTGGTGGGGTGGTATGTGAGGACGAGGGGGATTCTTTTTTGATTATTGTTGCGGGGACGGGGCGTGAGGGATGTGTTCCGGGAAATGCGGGAGACACGGTCGAGGGCGTTCTCGACCACTGTAGGGGGGAAGTTGCGGTCCTTGAAGAATGAGGACATTTGAGATGTGCGGGATTGGAAAGTCTCATCCTGGGAACAGATGCGGCGGAGGCGAAGGAATTGGGAATAGGATCTCTGATACAGTTTTATTTTGTATGTCTGTTATGAAAACTCCCCCTTTATCTTCTCTGATCTAAAGATGATAATTCAGCTTCTCTCATGTCTCCTTCTAGCAGAAATGCCTCATCCGTAATGTCTTCCAAACAAAGCTCCTGTACATCCTGTTTACAATTTGACATCCTTTTACAAGTATTGTGTTGGACTGTATGTAGTACTCTAACTATGCCTGACTAAACTTTCACTTTGAGAAATAAACTGAAAATATTTTTGAAAAATGTAAATAACTTAAGATACAGATGAAGATTTTTACAAGCAAGAAGGAAGGCTAAAAAAATTTGCATCATGAGCAGCATTGGAAAATGCACTGTTAAATCTAAAATATTCGGTTCTGTACTATAAAGAATGGGAGAGAAACGTTAAGAAAGGGTATAGTTAATTACACCTTGGATAACTTTTGTGATGCAATAGAATCAGTAACAATGCTGGAGATCACAGCAGGTCAGGCAGCATCCATGGAGAGAAAGCTAGCTAACATTTCTAGTCTACGTGTCTCTTCATCAGAGCTGGTGAAGTGTTGAGGGAGCAGCGTTTATGCAAAAGTTGGGGGGTGGGTGTTGTGTGGAGAGAAAGAATGTTGATAGTTCAGATTAAGTGATTGGAATGCAAGAATAGCAGAACAATGGTTTGTCTAACTGCCAGACTGGAAAGAATAGACAGTCCCACTGGGATGGGAGGGGAAGGGTGGGGGGGGGGAGGGAGGAGGAAGTTGAGGGGGAGGAGCGCGGGAGAGAGAAAACATGGTGACAAAGAATGTAACAAGTCAAGCTAAAAGAAAGGGAACAAATGGGAATGAGTTCGCAATTTGAAGGTGTTGAACTCAATGTTAAATCCAGAGGTTGTAAGGTTTGTGCTGTGATTCACTGGAGCATTGCAGCATACTGAGGACAGACAAGTGGACATGTGAGCAGGGCGCTGTATTAAAATGACCTCCAGCTTGTGCAAGCACGTGCCTGACCTGCCTATAGCCCTGACCTTCCTGTGGCTTCTCCCCCTCCCGCTCCCCCCAGCCAACCTTACTATTGCATAAATGCTGCCCCTCCACACTTCACGTCAGCACTAAAGAGTCATGTAGACTCGAAATGTTAGCTTGCTTTTGTTCCATGGATGCTGCCTGGCCTGCTGTGATCTCCAGCATATTTTGTTTTCAGTACAGATTCCAGCATCTGCAGTAATTTGCTTCTCGAATACTTGACTTATTTGTAGATATTAAGAACTGCTGATGCTGGAATCAGAGATAACACAGTGTGGAGCTGGAGGAACACAGCAGACCAGGCAGCATCGGAGGAGCAGGAATGTTGACATTTTGGTTCGGGACCCTTCTGGCCGTTTTTCTGAAGAAGGGTCCTGACCCGAAACGTCAACTTTCCTGCTCCCCGATGCTGTCTGGCCTGCTGTGTTCCTTCAGCTCCACACTGTGTTATCCTTGACTCATTTGTATTTTCTTTTGGCTAATTGAAGGCCAATCTGTTGATTCATTCAGGTAAGCAATGCCTGGTGCATGTGGAAGATTGGACTATTTGGTGCATGTACAGTTGACAATGGATGATGGTGATGGAGGCAGATGTGGGTGATATGGTGATGTTGGGGAACATGAACATTGGAAGGAAATGCCCACAACAAGAAATCCTGCCAGAGATTGTTTCTGTGAATGTTAGGGTGGAATTGATGAGAAATTCTCCAGATAATGAAGCAGTCAGTGTTCAAATGCACCAAGACTTGGGCAATATCCAGGCTTGGGCTGACATATAGCAATTAAAATAAAAATTGGTTGAGTATGATAAAATGATGGGGATATTATTTGAAACAACTTCTATTCAAAAAATTTTTTTAACGGTTTAAGAAATGAAGATTAATTCCATAAACAAACAATGAAAACTGTATATGTGTGCTCTAGAGATTTTGCCGTTGAACTCCAATGGCCATGCTACCTCATAATCTTAAACTGAAGAAAGGAACTATTAGAATATTGCTACAAAATGTAAATCCCAAACACGGGCATAGTCAGAACCAGTTTGACAGTGAGATATTTGTTTTCTTTGATAGATTGTGAAATTGAAACAGGAAGGTTTCAAGGAAAGAGTTATTCCTTAAATGGCATTGAACCCATAAGATGTAAGTCTACCTTTAAACCTGGGAGCAATCTTCACATTCCATGATGATAAACAAGCCATATAAACGGAGTCTTGACAGAATATTGTATTGCTAGGTGTTTTCTCCCCCACGGAAAGCTTTATGTAGCTTTTTCCCGAGTGAAGCATTTGAATCTCTTCAACGTTTAGATGAAAGAATAGCTACAAAACCTTTTGTTTTGACAGCAAGTGTTTCTCAGGTTTCTGCTGCTTACAAATATCAATTAACCTGTAACTTTTTATTATTGTTGTAGCTCACAATATTTTATTGGTAAAGCGCACCTTGTCATGCTTTCTGAACAGTTGTTTCGGTCAATTTGCTGTAATATGGTGACAAATTTAGTTTAAATTGCAGCAAAAGTGGTGGTTAAAAATAGACAGAGCCATTGGTTCACATCCTGAATTAGTGATTAATGACACAGAATTTATCTGATATACAAGATGTCCTCACTTCAAGTTATAGTTGCCTTCCTAAAAATCACAAATTTACATGAAATTATTTTAAGTAAAGCATTAATTCTCTTAGGAATCAATGGTAAAACTGGCATTAGGTTCCATAGGGCCTTCTTTAACAGAAATAAAATTTAATATACCTGTACCTTGCAAGTTGAAATACAGTACTTTAAATGGCTAGGTTCCAACATTGGTAAGTGGAATGTTGTTTAAAATCAAATGCATTTTTCTTTCATACTTTTAAATTTCACTTTCCACTTAGAGCATCTACTGTAGTGGACTCTGCAAGATTGGAGCTCACATACTGTTGCCTTGAATCTCCACAGGGGCGAGTCTTTGTTCATCAGGCCCTGCTCTGCCTTCTAGGGCCTTTGCAAGTTGCTGACCACATTGTGGCCATTGCCTGATATTTGGTTTTAGAGGTGGGGTGATGTCCAAGGCATACTTTCTTCCTGGAAGCTGTGTGTGGTATGATGACAGGCTGCAAGTCAGAACATTGGGCATGGCGAGCAGCCTCAAGTCAGAGTGGATATAATGTTGTACTGAAATGGCATCAGTTGAATGAGGCATGATAAACTGTGTTAAAACCAATTAAGTGACACTTAAGATTTTAGATCCCAATAACTTATCAATGTTAAAGCAAAGCAATGCTAAATGGGGCAACACTCAGAGGATTTCTGTGTATGGTAAGATTGTTGTACATTGATGAATGAGAAGTTACTGATAAGGGGTGGCACAGTGGTTAGCACTGCTGCCTCACAGTACCAGGGACCCAGGTTCGATTCCACCCTTGGGCGACTGTCTGTGTGGAGTTTGCATGTTCTCCTTGTGTCAGCTTGGGTTTCTTCCGGGTGCTCCAGTTTCCTCCCACAGGCTAGGTGGATTGGCCATGCTAAATTGCCCATTGTGTTCAGGGATGTGTAGTTTAGGTGGGTTGTGGGAGATGCGTCTGGATGGAATGCCGTGGGGGTCGGTGTGGACTTCTTGGGCCGAAGGGCCTATTCCACACTGTTGGGATTCTATTCTATAATAAATTGGATTAATTTTTGAGCTGAGATTTGCACAATCAATTTTTCTTTCAGGTGTTTATACAAGTAATGACGTACCAGTTTCACTGCAGAATACATTACCAGGCTCGAGCTGCAGTACTCCACTTTCCAGTTCTATTTTACCTTCACAAAGTGCAACCCATTCACAACAGATGTGCACGTCACCTTCAGCTGCTGTTTCTGTTGCAACTGTGGTTTCTACAACTCAGGTAAGAAATTATTTACTGGTTTAAGAATTAAAAGACCCTAGTGTAACTGTAGCAAGAAACATTTTGAATCTTTTTATTGGAATAGGATGTTATTTTGACCCCTCCTTTTTCTACCAATGTGCCCTGAATAGTTTTAGGGGGAAAAAAACTAAAATCATCTGTTTATGTTACGGCTGGCCAGGCACAAAATGCCCTCTGATATTTTAGCTATGTGGTAATTCTTCTTCAGTTAATGTTCGTATAGACTAAATGCAGGGTCATCACTGGCCAGCTACTGCTCTTACTCACGTAATTCTGGCAGGGAATAATGATCAGGATATAATGTCTGAATTATTTTCTTTTTACTTGCCTCTCCACATTTAATTTTAATCACTGCCTCAGTCAGATCAGTAGTGGAGTAGGAATTGAACATGGCTACCTTTTTGTGAATCAGCTATTCTCACATAGTCAAATGAAAAGAGTTGTATTAAATATTATTTTCCCTTAAAACCTCACTTTAAAAGACCATTCCTTATGTCCATTAAATAAATGATAAATGTGCACAGTTAACACTTAAGCACTAACTATGAAGTTATAAAATAATTTTTGTGTACAATATGGCATATTCACACTGTGAACAACAATTTAAAAAGTACACCAAATTTCCAAACAGATGGAGGTCATTTATCTAATTCTTTTTGTGCCAGTAAATAAGCAACAACTACCAAAGATCATGGTGGTGACCTTTGAAGTCCTTTTAAAAAAAATCTTCCAAAAATGGATGAGACTTGTACACTGCATAAACTATGAATTGTTGATGTGGGTGGTCACTGTTTTGAAATGTGGGGAAAAAAATACAGCAAGATCTGGACAGAATTCAGGCATAGGCAGACAAATGGCAAGTAACATTCGTATTACAGAAGTGCCAAGCAATGACCATCTCCAACAATGGAAAACCAAGCGATCACTCCATGATATTCAACAACATCACCACCACTGAATCCACCACTATCAACATCCTGGCGTGCAGGGGGTTACCACTGACCAGAAATTAAACTCAAATTTGCCATATAAATACTATGACTACAAGAACAGTTCAGAGGTTATGGATCCTACAGTGAGTAACTCACCACCTGACTCCACAAGGCCTGTCCACTGTCTCTGCAAGGCACCAGGGGTTTGTTGGAATATTCCCCACTTGTCTGGATGAGTGCAGCTTCAAAAACATTAAAACATTTAATCCCATCCAGGACAAAGCAGCTTGCTTGATTTGTATTATATCCTCATTCAGTCCCTCCATCAGTGACAGTAAGGCGCAGTGCAGAATTTCAACAAGACTACTTCGACAGCACCTTCTAATCCATGACTACTAACATCCTAGATGGACAGGAGCAGCAAATGCATGGGAACATGACCATCTGCAAGTTCCTCTGCAAGTCAAACAACATCCTGACTTGGAAATATATCACCATTCATTCATTGATTTTGGGCAAAGTTTAGGAACTCTTTCCTTAACAGCATTGTGGAGGTACCTCCATTAAGTAGACTGCGGTAGTTCAAGATGGCAGCTGCCCACCACCACCTTAGTAGCAATTAGGAATGAGCAGTAAATGTTGTTATTGGTTTAGACGTCAAAGTCTCTTTCCCCCTCCCCCCCGCCCCCATAGACCATGACATTTAAACTGATCTTTGAGTTCTGAAATATGAAAAAAAACAGGAAATTCAGACTAACTTAGTGTTGCATGGCCCACTTAATGAAATGATTGTGCAAAGGCACTTCAGTTGCAATCACAGCTTTGAAAAAAACTGTCAAATTAATCTGCTTTGACAACATGAAAAATCCTTTGAATTGATTTAGTCATTTTGTCTCAATGACTAAATGATTAATCGTACTATTGTCAGGATTATACCCTGAATCAGATTTGGCATTTTAACTTGCAGAATCACTCACCACAATAATTTATCTTTGTCTTTCCATTGAGTTGGATATTCTGCATTTTTTGAATGATTTGATGACACTTTATGCAGTAATAAGATCCCACAATTTGATAATGCAATCCCACAACCATCAAGTGAAGTAGAATGCGTATTTCCACTATTTGAAAGGTCTTCTTTTTCTTTATGAACCGTTTACTGATTCTATTCTACTGAAACATGATCTGTGGATAGTTGAAACACTATTAAAAGTTGAACTACAGACATCCTACTTTCTGGTGTAACAGCAATGTGGGTGTTATTTCTTCCCAGGCACCTTTTTTGAATTCATCTGCTATATGGGATCTGAACACATCCCACACTAATAGTTTTTATCCTTTACCTAGGACACTGGGTCACACATTTGTTGCACTTGAAGGTGGTAGTGGACTGCTGACTTGGAACTGCTGCAGTCCAGTTGGTATACCTGGCTGTACAGCCTAGTACCAATGTGAATCTTGTCTTCTCATCCTGGTGTCCTCACTAAAGCTTTTTAACATTTTGCACTCTGTTGGGCATATTGAAATTCATGAGTGCTTCATTCGTGATACTGATGTGACTCAGTGGTACTTGTTTTTTTTTTGCCGCTGTCTAATGACAAAGCCATGCAACTGGAAATTTTGGCATTCTAGTCTGTTGGTAGCATCTGAGTGATCTTATTCCTCTGTTACAACGTTAGACTACTTCATTCTGTAAAGCAGCTACACTGTCTATCTGTTGGTCTGAAATTTTTGCAGGAATTGGGATTTGATTTGGTGTGGTGCACATTATCACCAGAAATGCAGTGTAATTCAATGACTTTTGAACTCACATTCTGATATTTGCTTTTCAAGATCAGCCCAGTGTCTGGTCCCTTTTCTGTTCGCAGGTTTTGACTTTGGCATCTTCTTCAGGATGGATGTCCTTCCTTTCATTTTCAGGCCAATTTTTCACTGATACCAAATTCCCTCACAGTAACTTGGTTATTTGATGAGTTAGCAGTTTTTTTTTAATGACTTTTAACTTGGAAGTAGCATCATACTACATTACTTCTGCTGGAAGATCCATTTCTGTTCTTCATTCACCATGGCCTGTTCTGTGTGGGCTTGATTCATACACAAACTAACTCTGAGTTGATATACTAACTAGTTTCCCCATATTATAAATTGTTGTGATCATTTAAAATTTGGAATTTTTGTGTTTGTCCGAGTGTGTGTGAAATGAAAATCTTTGACAACGTGCTTCCCTTTTCAAACAATATTCAAGAATTTCCAATATATTATCACGCCTTTTATTATTGTCGGGAATGTCCTTAAATGTTTCACAGCTTTGATGCGCTTTACCTGAAATTGTCTGACATTACTTCAATATTAATTTCACGTTACTTTATTTTGCTCTATCAAAAATGAACTTTTGACACAATTGAAATTAAATATTCTGAAAATGTTAATGAATATTTTGTAACTTGCACTGGTGAAGTTGAATTTTGTGTCTTGTATCCCCTCTCATTTTTCTTAGATGCTTACCTAGTGTTTAAGTTGGTAGGGTGCTGTACCCGAGTCAGATTTTTTCCTATGTTGACCTAATAACACCTCATTCTTAATGATAAGATGGTTTGTAACTACCTATCATGCCTGTTTTATTGGCATATTTGCCATTGATTTGGGTTGCTAATTGGCCCAATGAAGAATTGCCATAAGAAAGAACAACCTCATTTCAAACTACTATACCTATTACCCCCACTTTTTTCCAAAGTTTATTCTTTGGATGTGAGCAAGACTATCAAGATCACATTTCTTCCCTACCCTTGTTAGCCCAAAAATATCAGTGTGTCCTTAATGAAAAGGAATAACATGCGTTTATCTTGCACCTTTCTTGGCGTCAAGATGTATCACAGCATTTTAGAACTGTTGAGTACTTTTGAAGTGTAGCTGTTCTTCTCATTTTGGAAATGTGACAGCTAGATTGAACACAGCAAAACCCCACAGTAGTAACAGAATACATAACCATACATCTGTTTCATTGATGTTTGAGGGAAAAATATTGACCAGAACCAAAAGCACCCCCCTGCTCTACTTCAGAACAGTGCTCCACACCCCCGACCTCCAAAAGATGGGCACCAACTTAAATCATAACAAAATATGGTACCCCCATTACAGCACCAGAATCAGCTTGTTGTATTCTTAGTAGTTGGTTTATGACTTTTTTTAAAGCAGACCACTTCTGCAACCATTAAAATTGACCCTACAGGGTGAGATTACAGTTGTGTGTAAGCCAGACTTGTCGAGGGCCTCCATTTGGCTGGAGTATTCATAAACTAGGTAGTTTGTACACAGTCCAGCACGTTTCTTGGCAATGATTTTTTTTCCTTGTGCTTAATAATCTTTTTTCTGAATTTCGTTTCACTATGGAATTTGGACTTCATTCTGAAGAGAGCGTAGTAGGAGCCAAATAATGTTTATCTAGCAGAGAGAAATGACAAATGACGACATAAAGTACCATTTCTAAACTTGAAATGGGCAAACCTCAATGGGAAGAGAAGAGTCTAGCTTGGGTAAAATGAAACTGAAACCGCTGATTGATAGGAAAATTTATGATGGAACAGCTTTTAAGGAGGACATATATCCGGTGTAAGCTAGGCACTGTAAGGCCATAAGAAATAGGAACAGGAATAGGCCATTTGACTCCTCGAGCCTGCTCTGCTGCTTATTCAGATCGTGGCTAATCTGATGTTACCACTGTCCTGCCCTTTCCCAATAGCACTTGATTCCTGTAATGATCAAGAATCTATCTATCTCAGCCTCAAGTATATATAAGAATTGTGCCCAATAGCCCTTTGTGGCAAGGAAGTCCAAATACATTTAATCTTCTGAGAAAAAAATTCTTCTCATTTCATTCTTAAATTGGCACCTTTCTTTTGAGGCAGTGCACTCTGGTCTTAGACTCTCCCAGTCGGATGTTATCCCAATAACATCTCATGTTACTGGGATAACATCCCACCAGGAGGGGGTGCATCCTGTCAGCTACACAAGAATCCAAATGCTTCAATAAGATCACCTCTCATTCTTCTAAACTCCAGTGAGTAGTGTCTCAACCTGTTTAGTCTTTGTCCGTAAGACAACCTCACTGAACCTTCTCCGAACTGCTTTCAAAGAAATGATTTCTTTCCTTAGACAAGGGGACCAAAACTACTCCCAGTACTTTAGATAAAATGTTGTGGAGCTGGATGAACACAGCAGGCCTCTGATGCTGCTTGGCCTGCTGTGTTCATCCAGCTCCACAACGTTTTATCTCAGATTCTCCAGCATCGGCAGTTCCTACTATCCCAGTACTTTAGCCGTGGTCTCACCAGCATCTTGTACAATTGCAATGAGACTTCCGTACTCTTAAACTCCAAACAATTTGAAATAAGGGCGAACATTCTCCTAGCCCTTCTGATGACCTGCTGCACCTGTGTGCTAACTTTGTGTTTCATGTACAGGTAGCACCAAGTCCCTTTGTTTTGCAGCTTTTCTCCATTCAAATAATACTGTTCTTTTGTTCTCCCTTCCAAAATTAACAACTTCACATTTTCCCACATTATACTCCGTTTGCTAACTTTTTGCCGACTTATTTCGCCTATCAATATCTCTCTGCAAACTATCCTCATTGCAACTCGCCTTTCTACGTGTATTGTGTTGTCTGCAAATTTAATGGCAGTTCATTGACTTCCTTCCTCCAAGTCATTAAGATATATGTTGTAAACTGTTGCATTCCCAGCACTGAACTCTGTGGAACTTGACTGGTTGCCAATCTGAAAAACAATCCTGATTCCCATTTGCTAGTTCCTGCCCATTAGTCAGTTCTCTGTCCACACCAATATATACCTCCAACACTGTGGGCTGTTATCTTATAACTTAACCTTTTGTGAGGTACTTTGTTGAATGCTTTCTGGAAGTTTAAATACAACATGAGCTGGTTCCCCTCTATCTGCTCTGATTGAGAACTCCTCGAAGTTCTAACAAATTAGTCAGACTCAATTTCCCTTTCACGGATCCATGCTGATTCTGCTTGATTAGATTATGATTTTCAAAACGTGCTTCTGTCGCACGATAGATGTTAAGCTAATTGGGCTATGGTTACCCACTTTTTGCCTCCCTCCCATTTTGAATAGGGCTGTCATGTTGGCAGTTTTCCAATCCTTTGGTACTTCTCCAGAATCTAAAGATTTTTGGAAATGTTTAACTAATGCATCCACTATTTATGCTGCTGCTATTTTTTGAATCCTAGGATGCAAGCCGTCAGGGCCAGGGACTTATCTACCATTAGTTTATCTAATACTACTGCTGTAGTGCTCATGATGGGACTTAATTCTTTGCTGTATTCTTTAGTATTAATGACATTGTTTGAAGTAACTTCCACTGTAAGGACCTGTGCATCACAGCTATGGCGAAGTGCAAGAAGTAAAATTTACAAATCTGAGTTTGAATGTATTTAATGACCTAACCTTGACAGCCCTCTACGGTAAAGAATTCCACAGAAAAACGCCACCTGAGAGAAAAATATCCTTCTGATCTCTCTCTTGAGTTGGTTAACCTTTGAGTTTGTGCCTCCTTGTTTTAGTCTGTCTCACAAGGGGAAATAAACTTTCCCTACCCCCTCAACCCCTCTAAGAATCTTATATGTTTCAATAAAGTCTCCTCTCATCTCTTGTAAACTCCAATGGGTACAAGCCCAACCTCCTCGACCTTTCTTTAAAAGACAGCCCCTCCATATTTGGGATCTGGACTGCCTCAGATCCATTATATATTTAGATAAGAGGACCAAAACTGTTCACAGAATTCTGTGTAGTCTGACTGATGCCTTGGATAGCAAGACCTCGCTTTTTTCATTCTCCATTCTCTTTGAAATAAAGGCCAATAGTCCCTATTCCTGACTAAGCTGAAATGCTAGCTTTTTGTGCTTCATGCATGTATACCCCAAATCCCTCTGTGGTTCCCTTCTGCAGTCTTTCTTCATTTATATAATCAATTGTCTATTTTTCCTGCCAAAGTACATAACCTCATTTTCCGTGCAATATTCCATCTATCAAGTTTTTTCCTACTCACTTGCCCTAACTATGTCCTTCTGCAAACTTTGTGTCACCATCATTACTTGCCTTCCAACCTGTTTTTGTATAATTTGCTAACTCAATCATAGTATATTCACATCTGTTATCCAAGTTATTAATATGGTAAATCATATTCATTCCTGTATTGATCCCAGGGACACTCCATTTATTACAGGTTGCTACTCTGAAAATGCCCTGTTTGTTCTAACTGTCTGTCTTCTGTTAGTTCACTAATCCACTGTCCATGCTAATATACTACCCCTGCACCCAACATGAGTTCTTACCTTATTAAGTAACCTTATGTATGGTACCATATCGAACACCTTTCTGAAATTCAGTAATATTACATCCACTAGTTCTCTTTTATTTATCCTGCTTGACAACATTCCCCTTATTACAGATGTTAAGCTAAACGGTCTATATTTACCTGTTTTTAGTCTCTTCCCCCTTTTTTGAAGAATGTTGTTACATTGGCATTTGTCCAATTCTCTGTATCTTTTCCATAATCAGTTGGTATTTGGAAGATGATTAGTGCATCCGCTATCTCTGTAGCTACTTCCTTTAAAATCCTAGGATACAACCTAACAGATTCAGGGAATTGCATGGCGCGCTGGTTCAGTGGTTAGCACTGGTGCTCACAGCATTAGGGACCGGACTTGAGTCCAGCACGGGGGAAACTATCTGTGTGGACTTTGCACATTCTCTTTGTCTGTGTGGTTTTCCTCTGGGTGCTTTGATTTCCTCCCACAATCCAAAGATATGCAGCTTAGGTGAATGGGGCATGCTAAATTGCCCATAGTGCCCAGGGTGTGCAGGATAGGTGAGTTAGCCATGGGAAATGCTGAGTTGCAGGGATAGGGTAGGGGAATGAGTCTGGGTAGGATTCTCTTTAGAAGGTTGATGTAGGCTTGACGGGCCAAATGGCCTGCTTCCACACTAGGGTTTCTATGAGAATTCAAATTGCTGGAAAAACTCAGTAGGTCTGACAGCTTCTTTGGAGAGAAAGCAGAATTAACATTTCAGGGCTGGTGACCCTGCTTCAGAACGGTTGGTAGCTAGGGAAAAGTTGATATTTATCCATGTTGGAGTGTGGGGAGGTGGTAGGAATAAACAATAGGAGGGGATAGAATCCAAAGAGAGAGGAAAAACTATTGAACAAACAAAGGACTGGGTACAGGTCAGCCAGGGAGAATGATTAGCTACTAAAGGGGACCATTAGTAGCTGACAGTGGGTTGCGTGTAATGGCAGCCCATGTAATGACAAGGCCTGGTGTGTGGAGGTAGGGGAAAGACATGGAGGGAGGTGCTCCAGCTATAAAATCGTTGAACTCAATGTTGAGTCCAGAAGGCTGCAGACTTCCCAAATAGAAAATGAGGTGCTGTTCTCCCAGCTTGTGCTGAGCTTTGCTGGAGCACTACAACAAGCCTGAGACAGAGATGTTGGGCAGGAAACCAGGTAGTGTGTTGAAATTACAGGCAAGTGGAAGCACGGTCATTTTTGCGGATAGAACGTAGGTGCTGTGCAAAGTGGTTGTCCAGTTTTCGCTTCATTTCCCTACTGTAGAGGAGACCACATTGTGAGTAGCAAATACAGTGGATTAGATTGAGTGAAGTGCAGGAAATGCATTGCTTCACCTGGAAGGTAAGTTGGGGCTGTTAGTTACTGAGGAGGGAGTAAGTAAACGGCCAGGTGATACACCTTCTACGGTTGCAGGGGAAGGTGCTGTGGGGTGTGGAAAGGTGTTGGGAGTGAAGGAGTAGTGGATGGTTCCTGCAGATGGCTGATTGGAGCGGAGGGGAATATATGTTATGTGGCGGCATCCCACTTGAGATGGCAGCTTAAAAACCCTTTGGTTGTGGATGCTGGTAGGTGGTAGTTGAGGACAAGAGGGATCTGTTGGGGGTGGGGGTGGAGGGAGTGAGGGCTGAAGTATAGGAGATGGGTGAAACCCAGCTGCAGGGCCCTGTCAACCAGGGTGGTGGGGAATCCTCAGTTGAGGAAGAAGGTGGACATTTCGGAGGCTCACTTATTGAAGTTGGCATCATCAGAACAGATGCAACAGAGACAGAGGGACTGGGTGAATAGAATAGAGTCTTGAAAGGAAGCAGGCTGTGAGAAATGTGTAGTCAAGGTAACTGTGGGAGCTGGTGTGTTTGTAGGGAATATTGGTGACCAGCTTATCCCCAGAAGTGGACGTAAAGATGTTGAGGAAGGATAGGAAGGAATCAGATGGATCAGGTGAAAGTGAGCATGGGATTGAATTTGGAAGCAAAGTAGATAAACTTTCCCAATTCTGGATGAAAGAGGGAAGCAGCACCGATGATGTCATCGATATACCAGAGAGAGAGTTGTAAGTGGGGCCTCGAGTAGGACTAGAACAAGGACTGTTCCATGCACCCGACAAAGAGTGGTGATGATTCAGGCCTTTTATCCAGGGGACTTACTGTTCATTACCCTCATAGTTTCCCTTTAGCTTTTTCTTTATGGTAATGATTGTGTTCATTTCTTCTCCTCTTTCATCTTGATTATTTAGTAGTTTTGGAATGTCATTAGTGTCTTCCACCATGAAGACTGAAGCAAGGTATTTATTTAACTCCTCTGCCATTTCCGGGCTCTCCACGATTATTTTCCTTGCTCTTGTTCATTTTGGCCCGTTTCTTCCTCATATCTTTAAAGAAGCTTTTGTTGTCCATTTTTATATTAGGAACACAGGGACAGGAGTAAGCCATTCAGCCTGTCAAGCCTCTTGCCCTATTTCATACAATCATGGCTTATTGAGCACTTCAGTGCCTTTTAGCCACAATATCCCAATAGTCCTTTACGGCATTGCTAATCAGAGGTTCATCAATTTGTACTTGAAACTCAGTCTTTGAGTACATTTAAACAGCCCTCTGAGGCAGTGAATTCCAGAGATTCACCACCACCTGACTAAAAATAATTTTTCCTCATCTTGTTCAGAATTTGTGGCCTCTGCTTCTGGACTCCTCAACCAGGGAAAACATCTTGCCTTTCTATCCCATTAATTACGTTATAAACTTCAATGAGATCACCTAATTTTTTTTGAAATCCTGGAGAATACAGACTCGGTTTGTTCAATATCTCTTCATAGGACTTTGATCCTGGGAACAATTACTTACTGGTTTGCCCTCACAGTATATTTTCTCCCTCTTTATTTAATTTTTGCTCATCTTTTGGTTTTTAATTTTGTTGGCTTTGCCAGTCCTCTGGTTTGCACTAATCATTGACACATGGTATGCCTTTTCTTTCAATTTAATGCTGTTTTTAGCCACCTTGGTTAACCATTGTCAGTTTATCCCCTTCCAGGAGTCCTCCTACCTCGCTGGGGTTATATCTTTCCTGTAAGCCATGAGCTATTTTCTTAAAAGTTTGCTGTCGTTCCTCAACAGAACTCCTTTCCCAGCACACTTCGACTAACTCTGCTCTCATCCCTATGTAACTATGTAATTATGATCAGAAAAAGTGTATCATGCATTTAGGATTAATGCTTCAATTAGTGCATTTTGGCACTGGAGATATGGAGCAGTAATACAGGTTAGATGTCACAGTTCTAAAGAGTGTACAGGGACAGTATGACTTCAGGGTTTATGTATATAACTGTTTGAAGGTGGCAGGCTATATTGATATTTTTTAGCACAACATTTGGGATCCTGGGCTTCATAAGTAGAGGCATTGAGTACAAAAGCAAGTAAGTTATATTGAATAAAAACTGAAAGAACTGCAGATGCTGTAAATCAGGAACAAAAACAGAAGTTGCTGGAAAAGCTCAGCAGCTCTGGCAGCATCTGTGAAGAAAAAGATCAGAGTTTTGGCTACGGTGACCTTTCCTCAGAACAGTTATAACTCAGAAATTATATTGAACCGGGGTAAGGCTTTGGACATGTAGAGTAATACGCTCAGTTCCGATCAGTACACTTTATGAAGGATGAGTCCTTAAGCGAGTGCAGAAGAAGTTTATCAGAATGGTTTCAATGATGAGATACTTAACTAGAAGTTTTCAGAGAGACTGGGGTTGCCTTTGGAACAAAGGCGATTGAGGTGCGTTACTATAAAAGTATAGGAATATGACAGATGTGGAATAAAGTAGACAAAGAAACTAAACTGCTTTTTGGCTATCGTTTATGGAATGTGGACACCGCTGGCTAGTCCAACATTTATTGCCCATCCTTAATTGCCCCAAAGTTGACTGCTTGGATCACTGCTGCCCTTGGGTTGTAAGGGCATCCAAAGTGCTGTAAGGGAGTTTTGAGATTTTGATTCAACAACAGTGAATGAACAGCAGTATGATTCCATGTCAAGATAATGTGCAACTCTGAATGGATCTTGCTGGTGGCACTGTTTGCATGCATGTGCTGCCCTTGACCTTATTTGTGGTAGAGTTGTGAGTTTGGAAGATACTGCTAGAGAGGCCTTAATGAGTTACTGCAGCACATCTTGTCGATCCTCTAGACCAACATTGTGTGTGGTTGTAGATAGCGTGCCATTCAGGTGGATATTTTGTCCTGAATGGTATCACACTCCTTAAATATTATTGGAGCTGCACTGATATATTGAATTAAATCACACTCCTAACTTCTGCTTTGTAGATGGAGGACAGGGACCCGGGAGACAAAGGTGAGTTACTTACTGCAAAATTCCTAGCCTCTGATCTGTTGTAGTATCCACATTATTTATATGGTTAGTACAGTTCAGTTTCTGACCAGTTTTAATCTCCAGGATGCTAATGGTGCAACAGCACCGATTTAAGATTTTGAGCAAGAGATGCCAGATGGATGCAAGGAAGATTTTTTTAGATGCATTGATTGGTGACAACCTGGAACTTGCTGCCTGTGAGGAAGAAAACGATATAAAAAATTCCAAAGGTCTTTGGATGCACTTAAAATAAATAAACTTGCAAGGCTGCAGGTATGAAACAGGGGAATAGGATTAATTGAAATGCTTTCTAGTGACGAGGACCCCATGGACAGAATGATGACCTGCTATGACTATACGATTCTTTTTTCTACACAATAGTACCCATGTAACATACCTTTAATGTTGCTTGGTACTCTAATAATACATATGATCTGTCTGGTAAGATTGTGAACAATTGCTTATTTCTTCCCTAGTCATTTCCCCAATTCCTCTAAAGTCACCACCACAGGGGCAAAAACCTGAAAAACCAGATGAAATTTTCCCATGATAACTGTGAATGGACCTGTGTTGAAGAAACCCCTGGAATTAGCACATGTGCTTTGTTGTCTGTTATGTCATTATGCAGATCTATAGCAGATCAAGCCAGAAGTCAAGAACCTCCTGAGTGCAGACTGCTTGGGCTTTCAATGCATTTTAGAGACCAGACCAGTCTCTTCCAACATATGTTGTGGAGATAGCCTAGACTCTAACTTTCGTTTTATTTTAACTGCAAGTGTAAGGTGCCTGTGTTTCAGATATGATTCTATTGGTCCACAACAAAACTTTAATCAAACTGCACTTTATTCTTAGAATGCAACAAAACAAAACATTGGTGTAACTTTGCTTTGGTAAGCATGTCAACAGAGTAATGCGTTATTTAACCATTAACCACTTATCATCAACTGTTCCAATATAGACAGCACCCATAAACGTACCCTTCCCTAAATGCAATGTAGCAAAATAGTTATTATTCTCATGTGCTGTCTCTCCAGTCCAATAGAAAGAAACAGTCTGCCGTTCTGATTTCTAAGCTGGAACTTCTGTGTCTGAATCTTCAATCTAGCAGCAGAGAGACTGTCTGTTTCAGTAGCTAACCAACAAAAATCCAGCTGAAAGCAAAACTAAAGTCCTCTGGAGCTGTGTGAGCTTGAACCTGCTCCCTCATGATTGTTTTTCCTTACTCTGGGGGAAAACAAAATACCCAGGGAGGAAACCAAAGCTATTCGTAAATTGTGACAGAACTCCTTTGCAAGAGAAACAGGACAGAACGCATCTCTTAAAGGCATGACGAAGAACTATTGAGATCTTGCCTTCCTGGGTTACTGATTATTGTTCCAGGTTGAAGAGTTCAGGTTATATACGGACGACTAGATTAGAGCCTGGAGGAAACAAATTAATACATTATCCAAAGTGTCTGTAGTAGTCCCAACTTTGTTCAACATGTAGACCAAGGATCTACCTCCAACCTAGTACCAGAAGTTTATCTATGCGGATGATGTTGTGGCATTCAAGTTCGAGCTTCCTAGAGTTGGAAGAACTAACAGTGATTACCAATGATGTTGTAAAGCTGGCCAACTCTATCAGACATGGTGCCTTACAACAAAGCAGTAGTAAACAGTCTCTGATACAGTCAGTCTTCATCATGCCATCGTTAAGAGGAAGCTGGACGTTCCCGGAGAGCCTGAGACTGAATCACAGTCTCTACCCTGTTTATTCTGGCATCACCCTTGACAGAACACTCACATTCGGACAACAGAAAGAAATGAAGTGTTTGCAACAGTGTCCTCAGTAAACAGGCCAGTACTTCATAAGGAGCATAAGTCAAAACCTGAAGGAACTCTGCTCTTGCATTCATGCAGTCAGCTGCAGAATACTGTACCCAGAATGGTGCCAGTGTACCCATATTAAACTTACTGATGTGCAACTCAACTCAACAATGTGCATTATTGTGGCCCTCCTTGACCAGCACACTCCCCCTGACTTCCACTCTTGAGCAACATTAGTCCCTCTCTACTGTGTAATGGAATGGCCTCCGGCAAGGTAGTAGACACATCCGTTATGGTCCAAAAATACTGATTCCCACTTTTTGTTTTAGGTAGAGATCCTACACAATCAAATAAGACTGTTGAAAAACGTTCCTGAAATGCCAGAATGGCTATAAAGGGTACTGGTTTTATCACTGCCAGAGGTTTTCCAATTACCTGACGTGTTACATATTTGGCAAAATTCGGCCACGTCTCTGTGCATCCCAGGCCAATAAAAAGGTTTTATTTTGGCTCGAGTTTCCCTTACTCCCAAATGACTTCCGACTGGTATCTCTCGTGGTACACACAACATGTCCTTTCTGTAACCTATGGGGAATACAACTTGATGAACTTCTGCCCATTTTTTATTTGTCTGAATATGTAATGGTCTCCATTTCCTCATCAAGACTTCATTTTCTAAGGTAGTAACATTCTGGGGTACACTCAGATTCTTCTGTCTATGCTTTTTGATACAATTGCCTTATCTTTTCATCTTTTTGTTGGAAGTCAACTAACCTCTCTGAACTAAAAATAGCCGCTTTGTACTCTATCTGTTCTTGTGTTTTCTTCCCCAAACATTTGATCAAACAGTTTCTGATAAATTGAACTTCAACTTCCTTATCTGTATTCCTTGATTTCTCCTGTTTCAGCCTGTGGTTTTGTGACCTCGTTATCAGACAGTCAGGAAAAGTCCCAGGATATATTTCCTGTAACACCTCAGTTGCCTGATTTTCCAATATTTTTCAACTACAGTCGGCATCACTACCACCTGTGATCCAGCTATATCGTTACCAAGGATAAACTGTATTTTTGGAACCAAAATTTTCTCTCTATTAATTCCACCACCACTTTTCAGCGGAATCTCCAACTTCACTGCCTATGTTGGAACACTGCTCTTCTCATCATTAATTCTACACAATACCACTTCTGGCAATACTCCTTCCAACTTTCACATCTCCTCATCTTTCCCCATCAAAGATTGACTTACTTCCACATCTCTTAAAATATTAATTTTTTTTTTACCGGTCCTCCTGGCACATACGAGTAAACCTTACCTACGTAAGTAAATTTGTAAAGAGATCTGGTAGTTTCTTCTCAACCAACCACTGACCAGGCTGTACATTCTTTTACAGCTTTTTAGCTTCTACTCTGCCTTCCTTTACCACTTCAGTAAAACTCACTGGTTTATCCTGTTTTCCCACATCTGTCTTCCCAGTGCTTTTTCTAAGCCATCAACACTGCGACTTGATGTCGCCTACATTATTGCAGTGAAAACACCTGAGATTTTTTTACATCCCTCTCCCAGTAACGGGTTTCCTTTTTAACCTGTGGTAAACTTATCTTTACTGTCCTCAATGAGATCTCCTTTTCCCTTACCACCTGATGATTTCTCTCTTCTAAGGTTTTAGAGTTGCCGAGCTGGTTCGTTGTTTCGCAGACGTTTCATTACCATGCAGGGTAACATATTAGTGCAGCCTCCGATGAAGCGCCGTTGTGTTTTCCCGACAGTTATTTAAACTCTGGAGTCCGTTGAGCTGGATTACCTCACTTCTGGTATTCCTTCGCAGTGGAGTGTATATGGGATCAAGCTCTGTGTGTTTGTTGATGGCTTTCTTCATGGAGTGCCACACTTCTAGGAATTCCCGCGCCTGTCTCTACTTTGCTTGTCCCAGGATCTTGGTGTTGTCCCAGTCAAATTGGTGGTTCTCTTTATCCATGTGGATAGAGATGAGTGAGTATTGGTCATGTCTTTTTGTAGCCAATTGATGTTTGTGTACCCTTGTTAATTTCCTTCCTGTTTGTCTGATATAGTGTTTGTCACAGTCTCTGCACGGAATCTTGTATATAACATTGGTCCTGCCCATAGTGAGTAGTGGATCTTTGGTTCGGGTGAGCAGTTGTCATGAGGTTGATGTGGGTTTGTGTGCCACTCTGATGCCTAGTGGTCACAGGAGTCTTGTGGTCAGTTCAGATGTAAGGTAGCATGATGAATGTGTCGGGGCATGTAGTATCTTCCTGGTGTCATTCATGTAATAGGCATCTTCTGACCCAGTTTTTTGGGTATCCACTGTCTCTGAATATCAGGAAGAGGTACTGTTCTCTTTTTGGCGTAGCCTTGCGCTGCTACAGTGTGTTGTTGCCCGTGTTGCCCTTCGGAGGCTGCACTGATGATGTTACCCAGCATGGTAACAAAACGTCTGCAAAACAACGAACCAGTTCGATGAGCCAGCCAACTATAATATTTCTCTCTTCCCCAATTTCTATCCTTCACAGATTAAAATTAATGTTGGAAGCCAAACTTTGATTTATGAACCAACTCCATCATCTACCATTTCTGCTGCTAATCTTGCAGTCTTAACTCTCTGCTCTTCCACATGAGTTCTCACTATTTCAGGAAATGAATTTTTGAACTCCTCCAGAATAATCATCTTCTAAGAGCATCATATGTTTGATCTATTTTCAATGCCCTTCTCCACCAAAAAAAAAGACTTTGATTCTTTCAAATTCTATGTACATTTGACCAGGTTCCTTCCTTAGATTCCTACAATGTTGTCTGTAGGCCTCTGGTTGGAGCTCACATGCACTTAAGATAGCATTTTTCATGACTGCATATTCCACAGATACCCCCTCTGATAGTGATGCAAATACCTTACTAGCGCTACCTACCAACTTTGTTTGGATCAACAATACCCACATGGTCACTGGCCATTTCATTTATTTAGCCACTTTCTCAAATGAAATGAAAAGGGATTCTACGCCCTTCTCGTTGAACTCAGGCAACATATATTTAAACCCACGTGGGGCGATATCTGGGAAGTACTAAGTTAATAATGCATGGTGTAGATATAGGAAATGCTGTTCCAATTAAGCAACATCCTTGTATCCTTAACCCTGTAAAATTGGCACAGTCTAAAAAGAGGTTGAAAGCATGCTCAGAGATGGCATAATCAAAGTGAGTTGCAGCAAATGGAGCTCACCCGTAGTAATGGTGCCAAAACCAGATGGTACCCAACAATTACATATGGACTATCACAAAGTCAGTGCAGTTCACAACATCTGATTCATATTCTATTCCATGGCTGGAAGACTGTATTGAGAAGGTGGTACAAGCAATTTATATTTCGAAACCGGATTTACTCATAGGATTTGTTTACCCGAGAAAGCGAAAGAAATTTTGGCTTTTGTCACACCGAATAGACTTTACCAGTTTGAAGTTATGCCATTTGGTGTGAAAAATACACCAGCTACATTTCAATAACTAACCAATAATGTGATTTCAGGATTACCTAATTTTGTGATGTACGTTGACGATCTGGTGATTTTTAGTCACACATGGAAGGAATATTTGGAGCATCGATCGAAATTGTTAGATTGACTTCAGAAGGCGGGCTTGGTCATAAACCTGGCTAAGAGTGAGTTTGCAAAACCCCAAGTCACATTTCTAGGCCGTATCGTTTGACATGAACAGATGGCCCCACTGGATGTAGAAACAAAAGTTATTGGGGAGTTTTCTATATCATCGACGAGGGAAGTACTCTGATTCCTGGGACTGAGATTTTTTATTGAAAATTTGTACCAAGTTTTAGCAGCAGGGTTGTTCCACTGACTGACTTGTTGAACTGGTGTGGAAAATTTCAGTGGATGGGGGAATGTCAGAAGGCATTTGAAAGCCTGAAAACTGTAAACCACCTCCCCAGTGTTAGCCAAACCTACTTACGCGAAGCCATTCAAGGTAGATAATGATGCAAGTGATGTGTGTGTCTGTGCTGTACGCTTGCAAGAATCATAGAATCCCTACAGTGTGGAAACAGGCCCTTCGGTCCAACAAGTCCACACGGAACCTCAGAGGATCCCACCCAGACCCATTCCCCTATAATCCACCTAATCTACACCTCCCTGAACACTATGGGCAACTTAGCATGGCCAGTCCACCTAACCTGCACATCTTTTGGACTGTGGGAGGAAACCAGAACACCTGGAGGAAACCCACACAGACATGGGGAGAATGTGCAAACTCCACACAGACGGTCGCCTAAGGGTGGAGTCGAACCCGGGTCCCTGGCGCTGTGAGGCAGCAGTGCTAACCACTGAGCCACCATGCTGCCCAAAGAAGATGACGAGAAGATAAATAGACATATTGGGTTGAATATTCAGCAGCCGATATATTCCACAACTGGGAAGATGACCTTGAGTTTGGTGTTCGCATTGCAGCATTTCAACATTTATCTTGCCAGTATTGTGTCTAAGACAATTGTATATATTGGTCATAACCCTTTAATGTTTTTGGAAAAAATTAAAGATAAAAATGCCACACTGTTTAGCTTGAGTTTATTGTTACAGCGATGTAATTTGAAAATAATACATGTAGCAGGATGAGAGAATTTAATGCAAATATGTCATCACAACTGATGGATGAAATGGGTTAAAATGGACTGTAGCATTTAATGATTGCATCTTAGAATCAATATAATGTGTATGCATTGTAGTGTATTAATGGTGTAAGACTAAAGGGTTTTATAAATGAAGCCATCTTTGTATATTGATGGGTTTTTTAAATAAAGCAGGGGGAGGTGTGATGATACTATGGCTTAAAGGAGATGTATTTGGTCCTGGCTTTTGTTATGAAGAGAACTTGAGATAAGAGGTGAGGAGCAGTCAGCTCAAGGCCTGTAAACAGCTTGTGAGGCTTTGGGATATTTTTAAATATAAGTTGTTTATAAGTTTATTTATAGATATACATATTTTTTTAATATAATTAAATATAATAAAATTGGCTGACACTTAGAAGAGAAAGGGTGGTAGTGGACGGAAAATATTCAACATGGTCTCAGTTACGAGTGGTGTACCACAAGGATCTGTCCTGGGTCCTTTTCTATTTGTGATTTTTGTAAATGATTTGGATGAAGGAGTGGAAGGGTGGATTAGCAAGTTCGCAGATGATACAAAGGTGGGTGGCGTTGTGGACAGTGCGGAGGGCTGTTCTAGGTTACAAAGGGACATTGATAGGATGCAGAGCTGGGCTGAGAAGTGGCAGACGGAGTTTAACCCTGAAAAGTGTGAGGCGATTCATTTTGGAAGGACAAACTTGAAAGCAGAATACAGGGTTAACGGAAAGATTCTTGGCAGTGTGGAGGAGCAGAGGGATCTTGGGGTTCATGTTCACAGTTCCCTGAAAGCTGCCACCCAGGTGGCTAGAGTTGTTAAGAAGGCGTATGGTGTGTTAGCTTTCATTAATAGAGGGATTGAGTTCAAGAGCCGTGAAGTTATGCTCCAGCTATACAAAAGCCTGGTTCGGCCACATCTGGAGTATAGTGTCCAGTTCTAGTCATCTCATTACAGGAAAGATGTGGAGGCGTTGGAAAAGGTGCAGAGGAGATTGACCAGGATGTTGCCTGGAATGGAGGGAAGGTCTTACGAGGAAAGGTTGAGAGAGCTAGGGCTTCTCTCTTTAGAACGACAAAGGATGAGAGGTGACTTGATAGAGGTGTACAGAATGATCAGAGGTATTGATAGAGTGGACAGCCAGAGAGTTTTTCCTAGGGTGGAGGTAGCTATTATGAGGGGGCATAGTTCTAAGTGAGTGGAGGTAGATACAGGGGAGACGTCAGAGGTAGGTTCTTTACTCGGAGAGTGGTCGGGGCGTGGAATGCATTGCCGGAGAGGGTAGTGGAGTTGGCCTCATTAGGGGCATTTAAATGGCTATTAGATAGGCATATAGGTGATAGTATAAGGTAGGGGTGGAGGTTAGATAGACTTTAGGATTAGGGTAAAAGTTCGGCACAACATCGTGGGCTGATGGGCCTGTACTGTGCTGTACTGTTCTATGTTCTATAAAAAGTTGAACTATACAAAGGGCATGAATAGGTGGGATCAAGCTCCCACAGAACTTTACTTTTAGCTTTCAGCAGTTGCTGTGGCTTTGAAGCTGGATGTGGAAGTTCTTATTCCTCTCTGTTGCAACGAAAAGCTGGAGTTCTGTCTGCTGCAAAAATTGACTGTGAGACAAGTTATTTTACTGAATTTGCCTTTGCCAAGGGTATGTTTATGGGATGTTACTATATTGGAACTGTTGCTTTTAGTAGTTAAATAATGTATTATTCTGTGAATTTCCAGTGGAGTTGTTATTTGAATTTTATTTAACTATAATGCAAGAATAAAGTGTGTTTTGCTTAAAACCAAGTAGTGTAGCTAATCCAATTGCATCTGGATCGCAATGCCTTGCACTTGCTTTTAAATAAGAAAATGTTATGGACAATGCTATCTCCTGATATATTTTCAGGGATTTTGGTCTGGTCCTTAACAAAAGGAGCTATGAAATTTTCTTCCTTCACGTTGGGTCTCAGCTTGAAGCAAACTCTTGTGCCATCTGTTCTTTGCTCGTGTATAGGGAAGTCTAAGAGAGCATGATCTTGATAGATTTTCATAAAATAGGTAACTTCTTGCTCACGTGATGTGAAATCTTCTGAGTTTTGGGCACCACCTTGTTCTTTTTGCCATTCATCTCCAGTAAGCTTTCAAATGTCTCACTCATTTATATAATAGTGATCATAATGTGATTGAGTTCGATGTAGCGTTACAAAGTGCAAAACACAAATAAGCTCCTGGAATTTTACATAAGGTTGACTTTAATGAGATGATACAGAGACTGTCCACAGTGACTGAATGGCAGTGGAGGATTTTTAAAGAAATATTTAACAGAATATAGAACCAGTTTATATCCCTGACAGGGAAAACCTCCACATCACGGGGGGAAAAAAAGTCTGTCGATAACTAAAGAAATAAGGGACAGCGTAAAACTAAGGAAAAGCTTACAAAATTATAAAAAAACAGATCAGGTCCTGCCAAATGGGAAAAATACAGGGATCTACAAAATGCTTATTCAAGCTACTAAGAGTGATCAAAAGGAAACTTGCATGGAATATCAAAATCAAGAAGAAGAAGAGCCCTAGTTTCATAAAGGGAAAGTGGGTGGTCAGGAGCAAAAAAAAAACAAAAAACTGTGCCTTCTGTATGTCTCAAACAAAAACAGAAACTCAGCATGTCTGTAGAGAGAAAGCAGAGTTAACGTTTTGGGTTCTGTGACCCTTCTTTAGAACTGATGGTAGCTAGGAGAAGGTGGTGTTTATGCTGATGACAGAGATGGGGGGAAAATGAATGAGTGGGAGACAGAACAAGAGAGGGAGGCTGACAGGCAGACAAAGGGATGGACGATGGGCAACACGGTGGCTCAGTGATTAGTACTGCTACCTCACAGTTTGCATATTCTCCCTGGGTCTGCATGAGTTTCTGCCGGGTGCTTCAGTTACCTTCAACAGTCCAAAGATTATGCAAGTTAGCTGAACTGACCTTGCCAAATTGTCTAGTGTCTAGGAATGTGCAGGCTCAGCAGTTGTGGGGTTACAGGGATAGGGTAGGGGCTGGGTGGGTGTGATGCTGTTTGGAGGGTCATTGCAGACTTGATGGGCCAAACATTGGCTTTGTGCTGTTGGGATGTTGTAATTTGATCCTATAGTTGAATGCCAGGGAGAAAGAAAAGCTGATAAAGGAGACCTGAAGTAGTTGAAAATGGGTTGTCCCTGCCACTTCATGACATAGCTTGGAGTGTAGGGATGGGTAGACGGCATAGATCATGTGCAGGTTCTAAAATTATAGAGTTTGATATTGAATCGTGAAGACTGCAGAGTCCCCAGTTTGTGTCAAGATTGTGGTGAATAGAATTTGTCTCCTATTCCCTTCATTTAGTAAACTTGAACAGCAATTTTAGCCCATTTGCATTGGCTTAAACTTGTTTCTTTCGCACTCAAATGTCAGAATGTGTTCAGAAAGCCGCAACCATCTCACTAAATAGTTAACGTCAGTCTAGCTTTAGTATTATACGTGCTGAATTACCCGATAAATGGCCGAAAATAATGACTCAAGATCCCTGTTTCTGAAAATTATCATCAAATCCTTCACTCAAAACACAAGCTGTCTTAAAAGGAATTGTGGATTTGTGCATGTGATTACTTTGCCTGTTGAATTCTTAGTATCAGCAAAGGCCTTGGAGCTGTCACATTTCTTTAAACATGACATAATCTACTGTGCAGAATTTAAGCTGCTGTTTGTTTCATTTGGTTAAATAGCCATTAGTGTGACTGAACTGATTTTAATGAAATGGTCGACTGAGTTCTATAGAATGCTTAAAATCTTCATAACGATCAAAGCAAACTAAATTAAAGTCAAAAGAGAAGCATTTAAAAAAACTTGTTTAGTTATGATTCTTGTTGCCTTCATGTTGACACCATGTTCATCATTGAATTTTGAACTTTATTTAATATAGAGAAAAGTTCCTTGGGACATCTGGTTTAGTTGTCAGCTATGTTCTTATCAATTGCACATAATTAAACATCAAATTACTGTATATCTAGTTTTGGTTTCTACATTTGTTTGCTAGATCCATCTACTTGGACCTATAGCTTGTTTTTTCACCCCTGATAAAAACAGAATCTTGAATCGTGTGTAAACAATTTTCATGTAATCAGCAGTCCAAGTGTTTAGGGATGTCTAATCGTATCCAGCAATCTGTGCAGAACTTGAGACTCCAGGCAGTTGCAACAGTAAACATGTATGGAAAGATGCTTTCTGCTTCTGTTGGCTACTGGTACCAAGTGAAATTCCCAACTATGCTAAGAACATAAAACATACAAACATAGAACAGTACAGCACAATATCGGCCCTTCGGCCCACGATGTTGTGCCAACCTATTATCCTACTCTAAGATCAAATTACCCTGCATACCCTACATTTTGGTATCATCGATGTGCCTATCCAAGAGTTGCTTAAATGTCCCTAATGTATCTGGCTCCACTACCTCCACCGACAGTGCATTCCACGAACCCACCACTCTCTGTATAAAAAGCCTACCTCTGACATCTCCCCAATACCTTGCTCCAATCACCTTAAAATTATGCCCCGTCGTAATAGTCATTTCCACCCCGGGTAAAAATCTCCGGCTATCCACTCTATCTGAGCCTCTCATCATCTTGTACACCACTAACAAGTCACCTCTCACCCTTCTTCGTTCCAATGAAAAAAGCCCTAGCTCCCTCAACCTTTCCTCAGAAGACCTGTCCCCAGTCCAGGCAGCATCCTGGTAAATCTCCTCTGCACCCTTTCTAAAGCTTCCACATCTTTCCTATAATGAGGTGACCAGAACTGAACACAATATTCCAAGTGTGGTCTAACCAGGGTTTTATAGGGCTGCAGCATAACCTCACGGCTCTTTAACTCAATTCCCCTGCCAATGAAAACCAACATGCCATATACCTCCTTATCAACCCTATCAACTTGGATGGCAACTTTGAGTAATCTATGGACATGGACCCCAAGATCCCTCTCTTTCTCCACTCTGCCAAGAATCCTGCCATTAACCCTGTATTCTGCATTCAAATTCGACCTTCCAAAATGAATCACTTCACACTTTTCCCGAATGAATTCCATCTGCCACTTCTTTGCCCAGCTCTGCCTCCTGTCGATGTCCCGTTGCAACGTACACCAGCCTTCCACACTATCCACAACTCCACCAACCTTTGTGTCATCGGCAAACTTACTAACCCACCCTTCCACTTCCTCATCCAAGTCATTTATAAAGATCACAAAGAGCAGAGGTCCCAGAACAGATTCCGGCAGAACACCACTGGTCACAGAGCTCCAGGCTGAATACTTTCCATCTACTATCAGCTTCTGTCTTCTATTGGACAGTGAATTCTGTATCCAGGCAGCCAAATTTCCCTGAATTCCATGCCTCATTACTTTCTGAATGAGCCTACCATGGGGAACCTTATCAAATGCCTTGCTATAATCCATATACACCACACTCACTGCTCTACCTTCATCAATGTGTTTTGTCACATCCTCAAAGAATTCAATAAAGCTTGTGAAGCATGATCTGCTCCTCTCAAAGCCATGCTGACTGTCTGTAATCAAACTACACTTTTCCAAATAGTCGTAAATACTATCTCTCAGAATCCCCTCCAATAATTTGCCCATCACAGAAGTAAGACTGACTAGTTGTAATTCCCAGGATTATCCCTATTCCCTTTCTTGAACAAAAAAATAACATTTGCTACCAATGGAAATTCCCAACTGTGTTAAATGCAATTGTTGCCTCTTTGGGCTTAAGTTAATGCTGAAAGTAGCTGGACAATGGATTCTGCTTTCGGCTTCATCATAATGAATGCATCACACGGATTCCCTGAAAAATATTCAATGAAAATGTGCATCTGCATCACACGTGACAGTTTTAATGTCTAATGTTTCTTATGTAAATTCAAAGCCTAAATGTTTGGTAGTAAAAATGCTAGTTCTATTTGTTAGAATTTGTGACTCCAAATGAGTTTGAAAGACAGGGTTTCTCTGTTTATAACTTTCTAATAATAGTTTAGTAGTAAATATTCTCTCTTTTATTCTGATTCAATTACTTACAAAAGGGATTCCCACGGGGATTCCAGGAGACATCCAGAGTTGGCACTTTGCTGGGAACTACTATGCATGTAGCTGCGAAGCTCCTTGAATTAGAGATGTTGTAGTCCTCAAGTGCTTCTCATCGAGAGCAAGTTCAGAAATACATACAATTTACAATAAATTCCTAGGAATTTTCTGATGCTTTATCTAGAATAGATTTGAGCTTTATCTCCCCCTAGAGTGATATTTTTGCCCCCTTTCTCAGGTCAATACTTCCTTTCCTGTACATGATTCTATTTCCGTCCTTCAAAGGTGAACTGTACTTCATCCTCTCTTATTCTTCACTTATCGCCATTGTACTACATTGAAGTTAAAAATGTCACTGCTTCCAGCTACAGAAAGGGACTTGCATTTCCTGTTGCAACCTAGTGCAAATTAAGTGGGTATAGACCTCGTATATCAAGAAATAAAGTGGCTTTTTTTTTAACCTACTTTTAGTAATGTGATTATAGTGGTATCTCTCAAAATAAAAATATCAATTATTCATGCCTTTTAGTTTCTGTAGGTTGCAGGCAGAATAAAAGCACTGACATCTCTCTTTCCTCCTCCCAGTCATGCCAGCACAACCTGTATTGTAACTCTCTGCTTTGAACTGATGGAAGATAACGATCAGCCTGAAGAAAGAGCAAAACGCAGTCCGTATTTACAATAACTTTATACATTTGTGATTAAAAAAAAATTTCGCACCCTCCCAGTTGTAAATGTCTTCTGTGTGATTTTTGAAGCAGTCAACCCAGAATGTAGAAAGTGAATTTGTTCTAAAGTTTATTTGCTTTATCAGCAAGATTTGGCACCTAAAAAAGTTATTTCAGCAAAGCAGCTTTGAGCCAAGTGCACCGTACTTTATTCTCCATAAAATTTTTGACGGTAATACACGCTACTTGTCTTGTCACGTGTCTAGGATGTGTAGTAACAGGGATGTTTAAATATGTATGCCATCACTATTTTCCTTCAGGATACTCTTATGCATATTAAATGCAATATTTTTCTAAAGTTTATGAAGTCTACCAGTGCCAAATTATTTCGCTTGATGATAGGGCATACCCTGTTGCATGAATGATCCAAATTTCCTCCCCTGGGGAAGTGGCTCACCCTCTTTTGCATTGCAAATTCATGATGCTGGCTGAGGATATTCATGGTCAGCACTGATGGAGGGCAGTGGCTGTATCAAGGAACTGAGTGTTCTGAGAAACCCCAAGTGGTGAAGGGCTAAATGTGGAAGGAGGCCTTGTGAGTTCTGTGGAGGGGAGAAAGTTTAGTTGGGAAGAAGGGTGCATGTTAATTATAGAAGAGCTGGTAATAATGTGTGTGGGTAGGGGAATGGGGCTATACTGAGTCTTCTATCTCAGTAGAATATGGAAGTTTTGTTGAAAGCTAGATGAGTATGTAATATATTCAAACAAAAAAACACAGATGATTGTATTAGATGTATTGTGAATTTGTGAATTGCAAGTCACTTTGCTGCTTTGTAGCTTTTTTGTTTTTGATGGGGCCATGTTAATCTTCCAGCGTTTTATGTTAATACATTTATTTGTGGAATGTTAGCGTTGTTGGTAAGGCAAGCATTTGTAGCCCATCCCTAATTGCCATTGAGAAGGTGGTGGTGAGTTACATTGGGAGGGTCTCGTTGGGAAAATAAACCCTTTTGCAAACAGTGTTGCAAACCTTTTTCTTCAATTTTTGTGTACATAATCTAGCTTGAACATGTTCTGTTGTTTGTATGGTTTCTATCCTGTCTTATGTTCTAAATGTAATGAGTACTGGAATGCCAAAGTCAAGTTAGAGATTTGATCAACAGTCTTCTCCGTTTAAGAAGGCAAACAAAGAGAAAACTAATGTTTCTACCCACCTGAAATCTAAAAATGCCACGTATTTGAAGTGCCTTAGAAATATTTACATTTCACTACATAATGTAAAATGTGATATAGTTATACAACTCCTTGCCGAAAAAGTTTTAAGAATTTTTCCTTTTCAGCCATTAATTTTCCTACCTTTTGGTCTATGGCCATTCTTGTTTCTGCTGATGAGAGGAATTTTATTACTCCTGATGACAAGGAAATTTAATAGGAAATACCTTGCGAGTATTTTGTATTCAGATTAATAGATGACTTTAAGGTCTCAGTCAAGATCAGTGCAATTTTTCAAAGAAGAAATCAGAAATTCAAGTTATTGACTGAAAGAAAGAAACCACAAGATTCCGCAGTTTAGAGCACAGTTTTTACTATATAGGATTAAACAAAACAAACACTAAATTCTATCTTGGGAACCACTTAACATATTAATTCTGAGTTTGAGAGTTAAATGTGAATTAGCAGGCAAATTGTTGATGATACTAAACTATAAAAAAGGCCTCAAAAGTCAGAAAAAAAAGTAAGACACTATGTATTAGCTGGGCAGCCCACTTTAAATATATATATATATCATGAATTTTAATAAGTTCTTCAAAACTCATATCTTCCTGTCATAGAATTTTATGTGATCCCCAACTGACAGCAGTGTATAAACGACCCAAAAGCAGCATATGTGGCCTGACCATAGTTAACTAGGGAAATTAGGGATAGTATTAGATCCCTAATCCTGATTAGTATTAGAAAGAAGTGTTGTACAAATTAGCCAAAGAAATGCAAGAAACCTAAGGTTTGGATGCAGTTTAGATTTCAGCAAAGGAGGATGAAGGGATTGATTAAGGGTGTGGGAAACAACACCAGAGTAGCTTGTTGGGAGCATACAATTTGATTGTAAAAGCTTCTACAGGTATGGGAAGAGAAAACATGAGTGAAGACAAATTCAGGTCTCTTACAGTCAGAAACAGGGAAAGTAAGAATGGGGAATAAAGATGGCTGACGACTTAAATGCATATGTTCGTTCTAACTTCTGGTTAATGGTTAGTCTCACCTTAGTTGTTGGTAAGATTTTAAGAGTCCGTTATAAAGCGTGAGATTGCAATACTTGGAAGTGCATGGTAAAATAGGACTGAGTCAGCATGGCTTCGTCGAGGGGAGGCCTTGAAATCTGTTAGATGTCTTTGAGGAGGTAATGAACACGTTCAACAAAGGAGACCTAGTGAACATGATCTCTTTGGATTTCCAGAAGCACTTTGACAAGGCGCTGTGCAGGAGGCTGTTTAATAAGATAAATGTCCATGGTGTTAGGAGGCAAGGTACTGGTATGGATAGATGATTGACTGATTAGGAGAAGACATGGAGCAGGGATGGCAGCCGGTGACTGGTGGAGTTCCGCAGGGGTTCATGTTGGGGCCACAACTATTCATGTTATATGTTAATTATCTGGATAAAAATACTGTGAGGGCATTGTTGCCGAGTTTTTTGTTTCAAATTCATTCACTGGAAGAAGGCATCGCTGGCTAGGCCAGCCATTCTTGCCCATCCTTAAATGTCCAGAGGTTGAATTGACCGCATTGCTGTGGGTCTGGAGTCACATGGGGTTTCTCAGAACGCTCAGTTCCTTGATGCAGCCACTGCCCTCCATCAGTGCTAACCATGAATATCCTCAGCCAGCATCATGAATTTGCAATGCAAAAGAGGGTGAGCCACTTCCCCAGGGGAGGAAATTTGGATCATTCATGCAACAGGGTATGCCCTATCATCAAGCGAAATAACTTGGCACTGGTAGACTTCATAAGCCAGACCAGGTAAGGATGGCAGTTTACGTCCCTAGGGGACATTAGTCTTTCCGTTCTCCAGCTTAGCAAATTGGGACTCTTCCATATTAACGAAGGAGATTAAGGAAGCAGATGGGTTTTTCTGACAGTTGCCAATGGATTCATGGTCATCATTAGACTCTTAATTTCAGATTTTTATTCAATTCAAATTCCACCATCTCACGTCACAGGATTCAAACCCAGATACCCAGAACATTATCTGGCTGTCTGGATTAACAGTTCAGCCAGTAGGCCTTTGCCTCCCCAGATTTGCAGATGACACAAAGATAAGTGGAGGGACAGGTAGTCTTGAGGAAGCAAGGAGGCTTCCTCGGGTTAAACCATATTGGCCATCCCTCTCACCTAAAGTCTGCAGCGACTTTACTGTTATACTGCATAAGTTTGTGAGTACTTATTTTTTGACGTGTTAAATAAGTCGTTTGTAACTCTATGATAGTTTTGCTTAAATCAATTGAAAGTGCAGAGTAGGCACAACATGGGCCTGATTGTCCTACTTTTTGCCAGGGATCACACCTGGGCAATTTACCATATCACCATGTGGGCACCAATGTTGTAACTGTACTGGAACAGCCTGGCTATATGCATGGCCAATTAATTGTGCAAAGATGCTTTCAACTGCCACAAGATCATTTTAAATCTTATCAAATTGATTGTCTTTGTCTTTGTCTCTGACATACAGTCACAATAAGCATTCTGAGCAATTTTGGATGTCCTCAAAGCAACAAACCCATTCTAGATCATGGATAACAAGGTGTAGAGGTGGATGAACACGGCTGGCCAAGCAGCATCAGAGGAGCGGGAAAGCTGAAGTTTCGGTTTGCGAACCTTCTTCGGAAATGGGGGTGGGGAAGGGCATTCTGAAATAAATAGGAGGAGGCAGATAGAAGATGGATAAAGGAGAAGATAGGTGGAGAGGAGACAGACAGGTCAAAGAGGCGGGGTCGGAGCCAGTAAAGGTGAGTGTAGGTGGGGAGTTAGGGAGGGGATAGGTCAGTCCAGGGAGGACGGACAGGTCGAGGAGGCGGCATGAGGTTAGTGGGTAGGAGATGGGGATTCTGGATCATGTCTGGTGCTTTTGCTTTCAAAATCACCCCTGCACAACAGGTCATCTTCCATTCATCGATTGAATTAGATATTCTGCATTTTTAGAATGATCCAATGACATTTTATGCACACACATCATTGCCTGATTTGACAATGAACCTACACAAAACAATCAAATAGATCAGTATACGTATTTCATTCTGTGAAGATTTCTTCCTCTCAACCAACCACCTATTCTATTCAGTGCAAACATGATCCTTGAATGCCTTGTTGAGATATGCATCTAAAGTTTGAACCATTGACTTTTGACTGCCTGGTATAGCTGCAATGTGGTGTTATTTCTTCCCAGCCAAATTTTCTCTAATTGATTTATATGGAATCTGTTTGTGTTACACTAATAAACTGTATTCTTTATGTGGGTATTTGGGATACGCATTCCACATGTTTACAATCCATAACGTCATCCTTATCCAGTGGTTTTACCATTTCATCAGCTGTACTGTCTAGTGCTACCACGAGCCTTGTGTTCTCTCATCCTGGCCATTTTCACTAGAACACTTTCTGAACCTTTTTAGTTCACAGTTTGGCTGCTGGGCTTATTGAAATTAATGGGTGGTTCATCTTGTTCCTCTTTGACTTGATGTGTATTCTTATTTTTGTCGCTAATTGATAAAGAAGCACTGAAAACTGATTAATTTGGTCATCAAAGCTTCTTGATAGTCTCTGAACAATCTTGGTCTTTTGTTACAACAATAGACTATTTTATAACATGAAGTGACTGCAGAAATTAACTGTTGGTGTAAATCTTTGCTGAACTCCTCAGTGTTTAATTTGGCCCATTTAATTGTGGATTATGCACCCATTACGTTACATGCTTCCTAAGATAAGTCAGTTCTAGCTGCTGTCTGATTGTAATTCTTCAATTTAATTTCCTTATACTGTTGTTGCACCAAAGTTTTTTTTTTTCCTGACATTGAATTCCCTTCCTGCAACACAGTTATTTGACAAGTTATCAAATGTTACGATTTTGGCTTAAAAGCATCTTATACTTAATTCTTTTTACTGGAGCATTTATTGCTGTTCGACACTTGCCATGTCGTGGACTGTCTGCTGTGTGTGAACATGTCTTAAACTCCTATGGATCTTATTTGCAACATGGCCCATATTGTCTGCCTGGTGCCATGAGCCAGCATGCAGCTTATAGTAAGTAAAACATACATTTCTGGAGTAAAATACTTAGTTTTCTACTAATATTAATAGCAGTCCTTGTCTGAATGGCGTCATCAAGATATGCAAAAACTAGAATTTCGGTGCTGAAAATATGGGATCAGCTTGTATGCTAGATCAAGTTATACGTTACCATTTATGATAATTGTCTGGTTCATGTCTAATTTTTATGAAGTGTTTTAGTATCTGGGTATAGGATATAAGTTTAGTTAGAAAGTATATCAATACTATTTAAAGCTGAATAGTATATCAAAATGATACAAATGGAACTCATTCAAACTAGTGTACATAGTACTGCGTGGAATGGTCATGCATGAATGATAACCATGTGATTTTTCACATGAGCTGACTGAGTCGTAAGCAGCGAAGTTTACAGTATGCTATGGCAGCATTGCAATCAGAAATGAAAGTTGTATTGTTGAAACTTGAACAGGGAATAAAGCTTTATATTTTTCCATGCTTTTGAAGCATTGCTTTTTCAGTTGAGTTGAAAAACTGGCTAAACGGTATTTTGAGACCGTGATCATTGTAGAACAATGACTATCTTGTATCCTGTCTCGCATTTGGAATTGCTTTATATATAGTACTTACAATGTTGAAATAACAAATGTGCAATAGTTATAAATGCATTTTAAATTTTTGTTTCAATACACACCATTGAATCATCTTGTGCTATACCGTCCTCTTGTCAAATTATCAATTTCAACGCAATTGAGGAAAGGAGCTTTCTAGTGATCTACTAAATGCGATACAGCTTATTGTTTTATAGTGTAGCTGTCAAAGTGGGGCACCCAAAAGGTGGAAGCAAAAAAAAATGTCTCATACTTCCAGGACTTGGTTTTCTTCTGGGAATGAAAGGAATTTATTGCTGCAGGGAAAATTCTTTTACAGCATGTGACTTGATTGAAAGAACAAAAGAAACGTGGTTGTTTGAATTTTAATCTAATTTTTCTTCTCATTAGAATGCATGCTTATTCTGTTTAGCAAAAGATATTGCTTCATACAGAATGAAACTGCATAACAAACACAGTTTCAGGCAGAGGTTGAGCTCCTCTTGTACTTGCAGTAAAAACGTATTGTAGCTCTGAACTGAAGCTGGTTTTAGCATGGCTTATCAAGCGCTGCTGTAGCAACCATCAGTCTCTAGGCAACTGAAACGCATTGACCTCTTCATTGAACTGAGTGTAGCAGTACTTCAATTTAGCAACCGGAGACAATACTGATGGTGTTGTGTGGATGGCATGCTGTCAGATGCATGGTCAGGTTTTGCATGTATTCTAGTTTCATTTTGTTTGCATTGGAGAGTACACATACAATACATATTGAAAATATTTCCCTTACATGAAATTTTACTACGTTCACAATTTAATGTGGAATTCATCATTATATGATTCAGCATTCCGAAGTATCCTTACGGATGTGTTGCTGCTGAGGACACCTGCTGAAAGGGTTAACAGATTTAATTACTTTGTGCTGTTTTAATTCTATCATTTAAAATTTCATTTACAAGGTAAAACCTTAGCCAGTTTTTCAGTAGCGCCTTCACAAGTAACCGAGGAATGAATCTGACTCTCTACTTTGAGAAGAGGTGACTACGATGCATGAATTTCGATTACATTTGTCCAAATACTTCCAGTGTAATTATTGGTTCTACTTATTCCACTTATAATTTGAATTATTATTAGGCATTATGAACTTAAATTTCAACTAGAATTTTAAATGTGATATTACCTGCAGTAGAACAAGGCAAATTTGTTAGAAGAGCTGTAAGAAAAAACTTAAGGGTGCATAAGGTTTGGGGAGAAGCAAGAAGGCTTGTACTGAGCTACAGAAACTGGATAAGAATTGTAACAGCTTGAACCAAAAATATTGATTATACCATAAGAACTGAAACATAAAGACCCAGCCCTTCAGATTTAATTTTCATGTGCATGCTTCTCCACCACTGTCTGAATCCAGATTAGAAAATTGATCATTAGCTGAAACATTAACATGTTTATGAACAGGGGAAGATTACATCAAGGGAAACTCTAGTGAAAAAAATACATTTATTTGTTGATATCATTGGTACTAAAGATGCATTTTCAGGTGTCTGTAGCCCAATTGCCTTTTTTCTTTTCCTTTTATAGAATTATTCTGACCTTTGTCAGTTTTACAGGTTAGAATTGTTATGTCTTCAAGAGCAATAATGAACTTATAATCATAAAACACAAAACAATGGAAATAGATATCATTTATCTCATTGGTGTTTCTGTAATATTACTATTTCTATTTTAAAATTGACTGTAGCAATTACATAATGACAGTTACTATACTTAAAAAGTGCTTCATTGTCTTAGAAGCACTTTGGACGATCCAAAGATTATGACAGGAGCTATTCAAATGTGAGTTGTTCATTCTTCAGTTGGAGTTGGAAAGGAAGGACAATGTTGCATTGACAAAGAGTCTTTTACAGCCACCAGATATTTCTAAATGCTTCGCAGTCAGCAAAGTACTTTCAAGAGTAGTCACAGTTGTGATGTAGAAAGATGGTGTCAAACCATAAAGTAAGGCTAACTTTATATCTTCAATTCCAGAAATATATATTTCAAACTATGACGGATTACATGGCACATTTTCTACTGGAATTTTTCTCTGCAGTGTTGAGTAAACAGTTCATGTTTAAGATCATGATCAGACCTCTGATCTAGATCAGAACTGTGTTAGAAAAGATTATTTATACAAGTTGGGCTACCCAAACCTATATAGGAAACCTACGTAAGACCATCAGAAACACCAAGTTATAGCAAGTTAAGCTTGAGACCCAGAACAACCACAAGGACACCCGTCATTTATGTCAAGGCTTGCATGACATAACAGGCTACAAAGCAAAGTCGAACAGAATCGCATGCAACAGTACCTCCCTACCTGACAAGCTCAATGCTTTCTATGCTTGTTCTGAACAGAAGAACAAAAGGGCGGCGTGGTGGCTCAGTGATTAGCACTGCTGCCTCACAGCGCCAGTAACCCGGGTTCGATTCCACCCTCGGGCGACTGTCTGTGTGGAGTTTTCATATTCTCCCCGTGTCTGTGTGGGTTTCCTCCCACAGTCCAAAAATGTGCAGGCTAGATGGATTGACTATGCTAAGTTGCCCGTAGTGTCCAGGGATGTGTAGATTAGGTGGGTTTATAGTGGGATGGATCTGGGTGGGATGCTCTGAGGGTCGGTGTTGACTTGTTGGGCCGAAGGGCCTGTTTCCACACTGTAGGGATTCTATGATAATCTGTGAGAAGGTCAGTGAAATGACATCACCTATCCCAACAGTCTTGGATACACCTATACCCACAGTCACCACTGCAGACGTTAGATTGGACCTGTTCAGAATGAATCCATGGAAAGCAACTAGCCCAGATGGAGTCCCCGGCTGTGTACTCAGATCCCATGTGGACCTATTGGTGGGAGTATTCACAGACACCTTTAACCTCTCCTTACTACAATCTGAAGTCTACGCCTGCTTCAAGAAGCCCACCGTCATCTCGGTGTCACAGAAAATCATGCCGCTTGCCTCAGTGGCTATGAAGTGCTTCAAGAAGTTAGTCATGGCTCACATCAACTCCAGCCCAACAAATTGATTTGATCCTTTGCAATTTACCAACTGGCACAACAGGTCCATAGCAGATGCCATCTCCCTGGTCCTACACACATCCCTGGAACATCTGGATCAGAAGGATACCTACATCAGGCTCCTACTTAGGCTCATAGAGATGTACATCACAGAAACACACCCTTCAGTCCAACTTGTCCATGCTGACCAGATATCCTAGATAAATCTAGACCCATTTGCTAGCATTTGGACCATATCTCTTTAAACCCTTACTATTCATATACCTATCCAGATGCCTTTTTAAATATTGTAATTGTGCCAGTCTCCATCACTTCCTCTGGCAGCTCATTCCATGCATCCACCACCCTGTGTATGAAAATATTGCCACTTAGGTCCCTTTCAAATCTTTATTCTCTCATCTAAAATCTATGCGCTGTAGTTTTGGACTCTACCAGTCTGGGGAAAAGACAATGTCTATTTACCCTATCCGTGCCCCTCATGATTTGTAAACCTCTATAAGATCCCCCCCTCAGCCTCTGACGTTCCAGGGAAAATAGCCCCAGCCTATTCAGTCTCTCCCTATAGCTCAAACCCTGGCAACATCCTTGTAAATCTTTTCTGAACCCTTTCAAGTTTCACAACATCCTTCCAAAGCAGGATGACCAGAACTGCTCACTGTATTCCAGAGGTGACCTAACCAATGTCCTGTACAGCCACAACATGACCTCCCAACTCCTATATTAATTTTTTTTCCATTATTCATTCACAGGATGAGGCATTCACTGGCTAGGCAGCATTTATTGCCCACCCCTAATTGCCCAGAGGGCAGTTAAGAGTCAACCACATTGCTGTGTGTCTGGGGTCACATGTAGGCCAGACCAGGTAAGGATTGGCAGTTTCCTTCCCTAAACGACAAAAGTGATCCAGATGGGTTTTTCCAACAATTGACAAAAGATTCATGGCCATCATCAGACTGTTAATTCCAGATATTTATTGAATTCAAATTCCACCATCTGCCATGGCGAGATTTGAACCCGGGCCCCCAGAACATTACCTAGGTCTCTGTATTAACAGTCCAACAAAAATACCACTAGGCCATTTCCTCCCCCATTCAATGCACCATCTAGTAAAGGCAAGCATACCAAATACCTTCTTCACTATCCTATCTACCTGCGATTTTACTTCCAAGGAACATTGAACCTGTGCTTGACGGTCTCTTCGTTCAGCCACACTCCCCACGGACTTGACCATTAAGTGTACAAGTCCAGCCCTGATTTGTCTTTCCAAAATGCAGCACTTCATATTTATCTAAATTAAACTGTGTCTGTCTCTCCTTGGCCCATCTAATCAAGGGCATGTTGTACTTTGAGGTAACCTTTGTTGCTGTCCACTGGAGCTCCAATTTTGGTGTCATCTGCAAACTTACTAACCATACCTGCTATGTTCACTTCCAAATCATTTATATAAATGATGAAAAGCTGTGGACCCAGCACCGAACCTTTTGTCACACCACTGGTCACAGGCCTCCGGTCTGAAAATCAACCCTCCATCACTACCCTTTGTCTTCTACTTTCAAGCCAGTTCTGTATCCAGATCAAAAACAAAGTTGCTGGAAAAGCTCAGCAGGTCTCGCGGCATCTGTGAAGGAGAAATCAGAGTTAACATTTCGAGTACGGTGACCCTCCTTCAGAATCTGTATCCAGATGGCGAGTTCTCCCCGTATTCCATATGATCTAACCTTGCTAACCAGTCTACGATGAGGAACCTTGTTGAATGCCTTACCGAGATTCATTTAGATCACATCCAGCGTTCTGCCCTATGAATCATCTTTATTACTTGTTCAAAAAACGCAGAAAAGTTAGTGAGACACAAGTTCCCATGCATAAAGCCACGTTGAATATTCCTAATCAGTCCTTGCCTTTCCAAATACATGTAAATCCTCCACCTCGGGATACCCTCAAACAACTTGCTCACCACCGATGTCAGGCTCACTGTTCTCTAGATCCCCGGCATGTCCTCTCAATCTTCCTTAAATAGTGGCATCGCATTAGCCAACCTCCAGTTATCCAGCACCTCTCCTGTGGCTGTTGATAAAGTCAGAAATCACATGACATCAGGCGACAGTCCAACAGATTTATTTGAAAAAACAAACTTTTTGAGCCTCGCTCCTTCCTCAGGTGTTTCTGCCCAAGACCACCTCTCTCACAAAATTTATAAGTAAAAGATTAAATGGCCACACCACTGATGAGGATGTATTAAACAAATCTAAGATTTTGTTAAATCTTCAATCAGTTGGAAGGATTTAATTGATTAATATGTGCGTGTAAATCCCTGAATTCCTTTCGAGTCACTGCCCTGAGAGAACTAAAGATTCGATCAGAGCAAAGAAGAGGTGACGTTTTAGGTCAGAGAGTGCATTTTGGGTGGGAGGCCTTTGTTTATAATCTGTTTGTTCTTTGGTTGGGATTCAGACTGGTTTTATTTCTAAAGTAGGAATTGATAAAGCACCACATTGACTGACGAGAACTTGCGTGATTTTTGAACAAAGTGGAATGCATCTTCAAATACAGATTCATCCCATAGGTTCACACGTGTGTGTGTGTGTGTGTCTGTGAGAGAGAGAGAGAGAGAGAGAGAGAGGAGAGTGACTCTGTGTGTGTGTGTGTGTGTGTGAGAGAGAGAGAGGAGAGTGACTCTGTGTGTGTGTGTGTGTGTGTGAGAGGAGAGTGACTCTCTGTGTGTGTGAGGGCAGAGTGATTCTCTGTGTGTGTGTGAGAGTAGAGTGACTCTCTGTGTATGTGAGAGACAGTAGAGTGACTGTGTGTGTGTAGTGACTGTGTGTGTGTGTGTAGTGACTGTGTGTGTGTGTGTAGTGACTGTGTGTGTGTGTGTAGTGACTCTGTGTGTGTGTGTGTAGTGACTGTGTGTGTGTGTGTAGTGACTGTGTGTGTGTGCAGTGACTGTGTGTGTGTGCAGTGACTGTGTGTGTGTGCAGTGACTGTGTGTAGTGACTGTGTGTGT
>JAHRHZ010000015.1:0-15926 GCA_024137785.1 Ginglymostoma cirratum
ATGTTGATGTTACTGTGCAGCAATGTTGCTGTGTTACTGTGCCACTCTGCTCTAATGTTACTATGTTACTGCGCTATAACGTTGCATTATATGTGCTACTATGACTCTACTGCTCCAGTGACATTATCACAGCAACACCCTTTTAGAATTGGAGCTTAAGCTTCATTTATCTTTGGCTGCAGCTATTCTCAGCCGACAGAAAACCCTGTTTCCACCCTTTGGTTGTGCCTGGGTAATTGTAGCTATATCTGTTTGATGGGTGCTGACATCATTGTGATATCTGCTTGTGAGAGACCTGCACATTTCCATGAATTGCTTGGCATGTGTTGCAAACAATGAGGATTAAACTGGTTGCACTTTCTTTCTTGACAGCTGTAGATCATCAAAGTTACCGAGGGATAGAACATTGTGCTGGGAACACGTGTCCTTAAATTCTAATAGTGCTCTGAATAGACCTTAATGTCATCCAGTCAGAGTTGTGTGCATCGGTCAATGGTAGCAGCTGCTTTCCCCACATCCATAACAAGATTTTCATTAACAGGTGAATTATCTGTCACCACTTGGATCTAAGATAGTGGCTTTTAGTTGTATCTACCTCAACCTCTATAAACTTCCAAACCACATGACATTCCTCAATCTCACATTCCGCTGCGTCTAGCCTCTTATACTTCCCTGATCTTAACCAAGCCACAACAGGTTAACATACCTTCATCAGCCACCTAGATCCCTAACTCTGGTGTTCCCACCCTACACCTTTGTGCTTCTCTATGATGCTTTCCCCCTAAAGGTACTCGTAAAGACTAACCACTTAGATCAAACTCTCCTAATTCTCCCATCAAGGCTTAACATCCAGTGTTGCATGCTGATCTCTACTGTGAAGTGCCGTTGCACATTTTCCAAATTTAAGGGTGTTGTGTATATGACAACAGGTCACTATTGCTGTTACCTGCACCATTTCTAACTTTCAACAACTCAATCACGTTATATATGTCAATACTTATCAATTAATTGTTTTCAGTGCAGTGTAGGATCAGTAAAGTTTAAGCAGAAACATTTCATGTGAATGTGTTTGTGTGTCTGATATTTGCTTCCCACATCATACATTTTTAAGATCTACAGAATAAAATCTGTGTAAACCTCCCTCACATTGAATCACAAATGTAAAATTGAGTTTTCAGCTAATTTTTGGGTACTATTCTTGGGCTGGTTTAAAATAACATTTCAACTCAAGATTTTTAATAGGGAAGGTACTTTTTCTGTGTTAAATTTGATCCTTCGATATAAAAATGGATGGATGATGAGAACACTCTCACAGAAAAACAGAACTCTCTCCAGAATGAAAGGACTCCGTAAATGGATTAATTCAGAGGATCCCAGCAGGAAATTCCCCGACTTCTGTGTGACAGACTCTGAGAGATCGCAACATTGACCAAATTAATCCCAAACCACACATCTTCCCTGGCTTATTAAGAAGAAAACCTTGTATTTTTCATTCTGATCTGGATAACGTGTTTTGATAATGAACAGCACGAGGTTGCCAAGGGGCGGTTATTGGTATTTTCAGTGAAACTACAAGCTTTAGATCATTACAGCACCACAGTGAATATTTCAGTGTTACAGCTTGAAAGAAAAGATTTGATGGGACCACATAATTCAATCAGAAACTGGTTGGGAAAGAAATACCTTTAGTTAAGAAACTATACTTAAAAGCCATGGAGCCAACTGAAAGAATAAAGTATTCCACTTACCTCAGAATGATTTATGCTTATATCTGACTGCTTGGGGACTGAGAACCTTTCAACAGATACATGGCCTGAAGATGGTGAGCATGGAACCAGAGATAGTAGAAACTGCAGATGCTGGAGAATCAGAGATAACAAGGTGTAGAGCTGGATGAACACAGCAGGCCAAGCAGCATCAGAGGAGCAGGAAGGCTGACGTTTCGGGCCTAGACCCTTCTTCAGAAATGGGGGAGGGGAAGGGGTTCTGAAATAAATAGGGAGAGAGGGGGAGGTAGATAGAAGATGGATAGAGGAGAAGATAGCTGGAGAGGAGACAGACAGGTCAAAGAGGTGGGGATAGAGCCAGTAAAGGTGAGTGTAGGTGGGGAGGTAGGGAGGAGATAGGTCAGTCCAGGGAGGAAGGACAGGTTAAGGAGGCAGGGACAAGCTGGGTTTTGGGATGCGGTCAGGGGAGGGGAGATTTTGAAGCTTGTGAAGTCCACATTGGTGCATGGAACCATATATTTTCCAACCAGACAGAAGGTCCCTACCATAATGGGCCAAATCAAACAAGAAGTGACATTTACTCATGACTCAACCTGTACTGTCCATTTAATTGAATGGGTCTAGATTCTGCTTAAGTTTCAGACGTCTGGGACAGAGTGAACAATAAAGATCACCAGAGTAAGAGAAACTATATACGGAATAAACACCATTCTTCTGCATCCAAATCCCTCTCGGATTCCATAGCCCTGCACCAACACTACCCACCCCATCTCTGGAATCTCTTCCAACAACACACCAACACTCAACCCCAAATAAGGAGAACTTTTCCCCTTATAGAGGAGTCAATAACTATGGGGCACAGCTTTAAGGGGCAGGAAGTTCAGACAAAATTTGAGGGAAGTTCTTTTCACCCAGAGGGCTGTGAGTATCCTGAACCCACTGCCAGAAAGTGGTAGAGACAGGAACCCTCAAGACATTTAAGATCATAAGAATATAAGAAACAGGAGCAGGAGTAGGCCATCTGGCCCCTTGAGCCTGCTCTGCCTAACAATAAAATTATAGCTAATCTTTTCACAGACTCAGCTCCACTTAGCCACATGCTCACCATTACAGTTATTTCCTTTCTCTGTTCAAAACTCTATCTATCTTTATCTTCAAAAATTTCAACAAAGTAGTCTCAACTGCTTCATTGGGAAGGGAATTCCACAGATTCACAACTATTTGGACGAAGAAGTTCCTCCTCAACTCAGCCCTAAATCTACTCCCCCTTATTTTGATGCTATGCCCCTTGTTCTAGCTTCACTCACCAGTGGAAACAACTTCCCTGCTTCCATCTTATCTATTCCCTTCATAATTTTATATGTTTCTGTAAGAACACCTCTCATTCTTCTAAATTCCAATGAGTGTAGTCCCAGTCTACTCAATCTCTCCTCATAAGCCAACTCTTGCAACTGTGGAATCAACCTATTGAACCTCCTCTGCTTAAGGTTTTGGCAAAGAGTTGTAGCTCGGGTTGTGGGTGAGTTTGTTTACTTGCTCACTGAGCTGGCTTGTTTTTGTTCAGACATTTCATCACCATGCTAGGTAACATCATAAGTGAGGCCTCTGATGAAGCGATGTTATTCTACTCCACTTGGAATTTATACTGTCCAGTCTGTTACAGTGAGTAGTGTCATTTCCGGTTTTGTTCTGTATGGGTTTGTATATGGGGTGCAATTCTATGTGTTTGTTGATTGCATTATGGGTTGAGAACAAGCCTCGAGGAATTCTCGTGCGTGTCTAGCCAACCAGATATCCTAAATAAATCTAGTTTCATTTGCCAGGATTTGACCCATATCCCTCTTCTTTACTATCCTGTCTACCCGTGATTCATAGAACATAGAACATAGAACAATACAGTGCAGAACAGGCCCTTCGGCCCTCGATGTTGCGCCGACCTGTGAACTAATCTAAGCCCATCCCCTACACTATCCCATCATCATCCATATGCATATCCAAGGACTGTTTAAATGCCCCTAATGTGACTGAGTTAACTATGTTGGCAGGCAGGGCATTCCACGCCTTTACCACTCTCTGAGTAAAGAACCTGCCTCTGACATCTGTCTTAAATCTATCACCCCTCAATTTGCAGCTATGCCCCCTCGTACTAGCTGAAATCATCATCCTAGGAAAAGGACTCTCACTGTCCACCCTATCTAATCCTCTGATCATTTTGTATGTCTCTATTAAATCACCTCTTAGCCTTCTTCTCTCCAATGAGAACAGACCCAAGTCCCTCAGCCTTTCCTCATAAGACCTTTGCTCTAGACCAGGCAACATCCTGGTAAATCTCCTCTGCACCTTTTCCAATGCTTCCACAGCCTTCCTGTAATGGGGCGACCAGAACTGTACGCAATATTCCAAGTGAGGCCGCACTAGCATTTTGTACAGTTGCAGCATGACATCACGGTTCCGGAACTCAATCCCTCTACCAATGAAACCTAACACACCGTATGCCTTCTTAACAGCACTATCAACCTGGGTGGCAACTTTCAGGGATCTATGTACCTGGACACCAAGATCCCTCTGCACATCCACACTACCAAGAATCTTTCCATTGACCCAGTATTCTGCTTTCCTATTATTCTTCCCAAAGTGAATCACCTCACATTTATCTGCATTGAACTCCATTTGCCACCTTTCAGCCCAATTCTGCAGTTTATCCAAGTCTCCCTGCAACCTGCAACATTCTTCCACACTGTCCACCACTCCACCGACTTCAGTGTCATCTGCAAACTTACTAACCCAATTCCACTTTCAAAGAACTATGATCCTGCACTCCAAGGTCTCTTTGTTCAGCAACACTTGTCAGGGCCTTACCATTAGGTGTATATGTCCTGCCAGATTTGCCTTTCCAAAATGCAGTACTTCACACGTATCTAAATTAAACTCCATCTGCCACTCCTTGATCTGTTGGCCCATCTGATCAAGGTCCTGTTGTACTAAGGTAACCTTCACGGTCCACTACCTCTCCAATTTTGGTGTTAACTCATTAACCATACTTCCTATGTTCACATTCACATCATTTACGTAAGTTTCATCATCAGCATTAGGACCTTAATTTCACATTCTTTAATGAATTCAGATTCCACCACCCATCGTGGAAGGATTCAAATCCAGGTTCCGAGAACATTACCCTAGTCTCTGGATTAACAGTCCAGTGACAACACCACTAGGCCATCGCCTCCCCATTGCTTGGAGAGAAGTGTAATGGCGACAAGGAGAAGTTGGACAAACTTGGATTGTTTTCATAAGTGTCAGAGGCCAAGGACAATCTGTTAGAAGTATGTAAAATTATGAGAGGCCTGGATAGAATTCCCAGGATGGAAATGTCAAATGCTAGGGACACAGGTTTAAGACAAGAGGGGCAAAAGTTTAAAGGAGATGTGTGAAGAAAGGTTTTTACAGAGAGCGGTAGGTGCCTGGAAAGTGTTGCCAGGGGGAGGTGGTAAAAACTGATACAATAGCAACATTTAAGAGACATTTAGACAGTCACATGAACAGGCAGGGAATAGGGGGATACGGACCATGTGCAGATAAATGGGATTCGTTTAGACCACCATCATAGTCAGCACAGACATGGTGGGCTGAAGGGCTTTTCCTGAGCTGTACTGTTCTATGTTCTATATTGTATGCTGCTGCTGCGCATTGGTGGTGAATGGGCTGAAAGCCTGTGGATGTGGTGCCAAACAAGCGGGTTGCTTGGTTTTGGATGGGTTCAAGCTTCTTCAGTATTACCAGTACTGCCCCCATCCAGGCAAGTGGGGAGTATTCCATCACACACCTGGCTTGTGCCTTGTAGAGGGTGGACAGGCTTTGGGGAGTCAAGAGGTGAGTTACTCGCCACAGTATTCCCAGCTTCTGGCCTGCTCTTCTCGCCACTGTGTTTATGTAGTGAGTCCAGTTGATTTTCTAGTCAATGTAACCCCCAGGATGTTGATAGTCAGGGATACAGTGATGTTAGCACAGATGAATATCAAGGGGTGGTGATAAGATTTTCTGAAGAAGGGTCCAAACCCAAAATGTCAGCTTTCCTGCTCCTCTGATGCTGCTTGGCCTGCTGTGTTCATCCAGCTCTACACCTTGTTATCTCAGACTCCAGCATCGGCATTTCCTACAATCTCTGGTGATAAGATTGCCTCTTTTTGAAAATGGTCATTGTTTGACATTTGTGTGGCATGAATGTTACTTGCCATTTGTCAGTTCAAGCCTGGAAATTGGATAGATCTTGCTGCATTTGAACATGGACAGAGATTGATATTTTTTTCCTTTGATTAGGGGAAGCACACAACCTGAGAAAAAGCTTTTGGTTTTCATTTTGAGCAGTTTTACAGAAGCCTTCGTTGAAGTTCAATGTGTGAAAGGAAGGTTGTTTAGGGTTATAGACCATAAGACCATAAGACATAGCAGTGAAAGTAAGGCCATTCGGCTCATCGAGTCCACTCCGCCTTTTAATCATGGCTGATGGGCATTTCAACTTCACTTACCCACACTCTCCCCGTGGCCCTTGATTCCTTGCGAGATCAAGAATTTATCAATCTCTGCCTTGAAGACATTCAATATCCCGGCCTCCACTGCGCTCCGTGGCAATGAATTCCACAGGCCCACCACTCTCTGGCTGAAGAAATGTCTCCTCATTTCCGTTCTAAATTGACCCCCTCTAATTCTAAGGCTGTGCCCACGGGTCCTAGTATCCCCACCTAACGGAAACAACTTCCCAGCGTCCACCCTTTCTAAGCCATGCATTATCTTGTAAGTTTCTATTAGATCTCCCCTCAACCTTCTAAACTCTAATGAATACAATCCCAGGATCCTCAGCCGTTCATCATATGTTAGGCCTACCATTCCAGGGACCATTCGTGTGAATCTCCGCTGGACACGCTCCAGTGCCGGTATGTCCTTCCTGAGGTGTGGGGCCCAAAATTGGACACAGTATTCTAAATGGGGCCTAACTAGAGCTTTATAAAGTCTCAGAAGCACATCGCTGCTTTTATATTCCAACCATCTTGAGATAAACGACAACATTCCATTCGCTTTCTTAATCACGGACTCAACCTGCAGGTTAACCTTTAGAGAATCCTGTACTAGCACTCCCAGATCCGTCCGTACTTCGGCTTTATGAATTTTCTCACCGTTCAGAAACTAGTCCATGCCTGTATTCCTTTTTTCCAAAGTGCAAGACCTCGCATTTGCCCACGTTGAATTTCATCAGCCATTTCCTGGACCACTCTCCTAAACTGTCTAAATCATTCTGCAGCCTGCCCACCTCCTCCGTACTACCTGCCTGTCCACCTAACTTCGTATCATCGGCAAACTTCGCCAGAATGCCCCCAGTCCCTTCATCCAGATCATTAATATATAAAGTGAACAGCTGTGGCCCCAACACCGAACCCTGCAGGACACCACTTGTCACCGGTTGCCATTCCGAAAAAAAGCCTTTTATCCCAACTCTCTGCTTTCTGTCAGACAGTCAATCCTCAATCCATGCCAGTAACTCACCTCGAACACCATGGTCCCTCACCTTACTCAGCAGCGTCCCGTGAGGCACCTTATCAAAGGCCTTTTGGAAGGTTGTTAAGCAAACGGTTACCCTAGCGTAAGAAGATAGTAGGAACTGCAGATGCTGGAGAATCTGAGACAACAAGGTGTAGAGCTGGATGAACACAGCAGGCCAAGCAGCATCATAGGAGCAGGAAAGCTGACATTTCGGGTCTAGGCCCTTCTTCTGGACCCTTTTTCTGAAGAAGAGTCTAGACCCGAAACGTCAGCTTTCCTGTTCCTCTGATGGTGCTCGGCCTAGTATGATGAGTTTATTTTAAAAGTTCCAGGCCAGAAGTGTTCAGTTAAACCCCTGAAGGAGATATGTGAAGCCGAGAAGGTTTAAGCCAGTTATAGGATGAGGCCATTAGATATTCATGACTGAGATTTGAAGTCACAGCTACTATGTGGGATAGAGGTAGGTCAATGGATGGACTTGTTCAGTGAAATTTGCCTCAAAAATATTATGAATATTGTGATGTTTAACTATGAATTGAAGTGATAGTGAAGATTCTGAACTGGATTTATTCTCTGACGTTTGACTAATTCTATCGAGTGCGAAGAATGTGAGATCATGGCACACTGGTAAATCTGATGATCCGGCAGAGTCTGCGGTTTGGAAGATCAGCAACATCCAGAGGGATTGACTATGTTTGCATTCCAAAACTATTGACCTTTCACGTGGAATTAGTGAATCATTGCAAGCTAAAAGTTGGACATGCATATGTTTCATCATAGATTCTCATGTCTGTTGGAAGATTTTTTTTAGAAGTCACAGAGGTGGTATTTTGACACTTGCCCCATGTTAATCTTAGCCGATAATGAACAGTTGCGAGTTTTCTGAAGACAAATCTTCTGAATGTTTTGGAAAACTTCGACAGTGTGATGAGAGAAATGTCTTGCATGAGTTTAATAGTCAAAGAGTCATAGAATCCTACAGCACAGAGATGGTCCCTTCAGCTCAAACAGGTCCGTGCTGACCAAAATGTCCATCCACGCTAAGCCCATTTCCCTGCACTTGGCCCATATCCTTCTAAACCTTTCCTCTCCATATATTCACCCAAATGCCTTTTAAATTTTGTTATGCACCCACCTCAACCATTTCCGCAGACAGCTCATTCCATTTGCGTACCACCCTCTGTGTAAAAAAGTTGGCCCTCAGATTCCCATGTATTCTTTCCCCTCTAGTCCTCTAGTCCTCGATTCCCTGACCTTGGGAAAAAGACTCAGTGTTTTCACCCTATCCATGCCTCTCATGATCTTATACACTTCTGTAAGATCCCCCTCAGTCTCCTACGCTCTAAAGAAAAAGGTCCTACCTTGTCCAACCTCTCCCTATAACTGAGTCCCTTGAGTCCTGGCAACATCCTCGTAAATTTCTTCTGCACCCTTTCCAGTTTAATAACGTGATTTCTATAGCAAGGTGACCAAAACTGATCACAATGCTCCAAGTACGGCCTCACCAATGCCCTGACTGATGAAGGCCAGTGTGCCAAACGTCTTCTTCCCTGCCCTATCTACCTGTGTCTCCACTTTCAGAGAACCGTGCACCTGAACTCCAAGGTCCCTCTGTTCTACTACACTCCTTGAGGCCCTACCATTCACCATGAAACTCTTCCCTTGATTTGACTTTCCAAAGTGCAACACCTCCCACTTATCTATATTAAACTCCATTTGCCATTTCTCAGCTGACTTCCCTAGCTGATCATGATCCTGCTGCAATTTCTGATAACCTTCCTCACTGTCCATGGTACCACCTATTTTAGTGTCATCCACGAACTTACTAATCATGCCTTGTACATTCTCATCCAAATCATTGATATAGATAACAAACAGCAATGGGCCCAGCACCGACCCCTAAGGCACACCACTAGAGCCAGGCCTCCAGTCCTTCCACTATTACTCTCTGCTTCCTACCGTCAAGCCAATTGTGTAACAAATTTGCCAGGTCTTCCTGGATTCCATGCGATCTAACCTTCCAGAGCAGCCTATCATGTGGAACCTTATTAAAGGCCTTACTGAAATTCATACAGACTACGTCTACTGCCCTGCCCTCATCAACCTGGTCACTTCATCAAAAAGCTCGAACAAATTTGTGAGGAATGATCTCCCACGCAAAAAAGCCATGCTGACTGCACCTAATCAAACTCTGCCTTTCTAAATGCATGTATGTCTTATCCCTCAGAATCTTCTCAAATAACTTACCTACCACAGATGTTAAGCTTACTAGTCTATAATTCCCAGGTTTTTCTTTGCAGCCCTTCTTGAGTAAGGGCACAACATTCGCTACCCTCCAGTCTTCCAGGACATCACCCGTGGCTAACAATGATGCAAGTATGTCAGCCAGGGCCCCCACAATTTCTTCTCTAGCCTCTTGCAGGATTCTTAGATATATCTGGTCAGGACCAGGAGATTTATCCACCTTCGTGCATCTTGACACATCCAACACCTCCTCTACTGTGATATGGGCTGTCTCCAAGATATCGCCACTAACTTCCCTAAGTTCCTAAATCTTCATATCTTTCTCCACAGTAAATACAGAGGAGAAATATTCATCAGGGGCCTCACCCATCTCCTGCAGTTCCACACATACATGTCCACTTTGGTCCTTGAGAGGTCTTATTCTCTGTTTAATTATTCTTCTTTCTCAAAGAATCTCTTTGGATTCATCCTAATCTTGTCAACCAAAGCTATCTCGTGCCCCCTTTTTGCCCTCCTGATTTCCTTCTTCAGTAAACTCCTGTAGCACCTTAATATACCTCCAGGGATTCCCTTGATCCCAGTTACCTCCAGGGATTCCCTTGATCCCAGTTACCTCCAGGGATTCCCTTGATAGTGTGAAACGTAACCCCCCACTCTTGCCTCTTCAACAGATTCAGGTTTGTCCATCAATTTGTGCATATGCCTTTGGAGGGAAACCAGATGCTATTTATTAGAGCTTGAAGGTAATTTTTGTTCGCTGCCTGTTTGGGTTAGTGCACAGCTGTTTGTAACAGCATTAGCCTTTGTTCTACAGCACTACCCCTGCCAATAGCCATTTCCAACATATGCCTTTCAAAATTGATTGAAAGCTGAGCATTTCCTTACTGCACGCAGATGGTCACACCTTTCACGTGTCCTGCTAGGTTTGTGTCTTCCAGTGATTGTATGAACCATCAATATTGTCCTCAGGACCTGTAAGATTTGTCAACCAGTGAGGATCACTTTGCCCATAATTCAATAGCTCTTCAATACTGTAAATCTTTAGCTTGTTCAGCAAATCTTTCTCAAATACTCCCCATTTAAATAATACCTCTGCTTTTCTATTCTTCCTGTTGAGGTGGCAAATCTCATGGTTTCCCACATTATATTCATTTGTCCGATCACTTAACCCATCAATATCCCTTTGGAGGCTCAATATATCCTCCTCACAACTTGCTTTCCTACCTACCTTTATGTCATCTGAAACTCTGGCTACAATACACTCTATGTCTTCATCCAAGTCATCAATATAGACTGTAAATGGTGGGCATCCAGCACCAATTCCTATGGGATTCCACTAGCTACACCATACCAATCCAAAAATGGCTTAGTTATCCCAGTTCTCCTGTTAGTTAGTTAATCTTGCATTCATACGAACACCCCAATGCCATGATCTTGTGCAGTAATATTTTGTGTGGCACCTTATCAAACGCTTTGTAGAAATCCCAGTACACGGCCTGTACTAGGTCCCTTTATGCATGCGCAAAGAGTTTGGATAAACTTGTCAAATCCAATTTTCCTGTCACTAAACCATGTTGACCCTGCTTGATTATATCATGACTGCTCCCTCCTGAACAGAAGTGACATCATCTGCAGCCTGGAAAGTTCAGCAGGTGTAGAAATTGTGGACAGCAGTGGTCTTGCCTTGTGTGAGTGTATGGGCTCACTGGAGTCAGTGGCACAGTTTATTGGCCACCTCCTTTCAAAATACAGTGAGCTTAAAGACAGCTTTCGGATGAGTTGGTGCAAGAGGCGATGCTCCTGAAGACCCTGGATGGGAGATAACTTTCTCTTGTCCGACCTGCCCAGTCTGGGAAACATTGCTGTAATTTGTCCACTCTGGCATTGGGAAGAAAGGGCCATTTTCTGGGATTTTCCAGAAATAAAACCTTCTCCACTGATCCGAAAATGGCATTGGATCCAGCCGTTCTCATTGACATTAAGCCAGTATCATTCCCAAGACCGCGATTACATGGTCCATTTTGGTTAGTAATAAAAGACAATGTTCCAATTTTGGCATATGTCAACCTTAAAGAGCTTCACTAATCTGAGACTAGATTGAACATTGCTTTCTTGCCTCATAAGAAATAGAAACAGGAGTAGGCCATTCAGTCTCTCAACCATCCATTCGATAGCATCATGGCTGATCCAATATTCCTCACGTCGACTTTCCTGCCCTTGCCCTGTAACTCTGGATTCCCTGACTGATCAAGAATCTATCGATCTCAGTCTTCAATGTATACAAGGACTCTGCCTCACAACTCTCTGTGGCATTGTGTTCCAAAGACTCACAACCCTCTGAGAGAAGAAATTCCTCCTCATTTCAGTCTTAAATTGGTGCCCCTTTATTCAGACACTATGCCCTCTGGTCCCAGACTCTCCCCTGAGGGGAAACATTGCCTCAGCATTTGTCCAGTCCAACTTCTTAAGAATCCTATGTGTTTCAATGAGATCGCCTCCCATTTTTCAAAACTTCAGTGAGTAGAGTCCCAACCTGTTTAGCCTTTGCTCATAAGACAATCCCTCTGTACCAGGGATCGCCTTCTCTGAACTGCCTCCAATGAAATTACACCTTTTGTTAAATAAGGGGATCTAAACTGCTCACAGCACTCCAGATGTGGTCTCACCAGCACCTTGTACAGTTGCAGTAGGACATCCCTACTGTTATAAAAGCATAGAAAATAGGTGCAGGAGTCGACCATTTGGCCATTCAAGCCTGCACCACCGTTCAATATGATCCTGGCAGATCATGCAATTTCAGTATCCCACTCCAATTTTGTCTCCACCCTGAATGTATTTTATGAACCGGCCCCTACAGCTTCCTGTAGCAGGGAATTCCACAGGTTCACAAGTCTTCGTCATCTCAGCCCTGAATTGCTTACCCCTTATTCCTAGTCTGTGACCCTTTAGTTCTGGATTTCCCCAACATCGGGAACATTCTTCTAGCACTGTCCAGTCCCATCAGAAATAAATGGAGACATCTATTAGTGGAATTAAATGAGGATATTGAAAAAGAGTTCAGTGACAGTTTCCTGTGGGGTACTCCGTAAAGAGCTCACAAGGATTACTGTTGACCCGAAGCTCATGGCTTTATCCAGAGTTCCTTCAGTTGCTGGGTCACAGTTCAGTGGAAACCGCTGCCCTTAGCAAATATAACAGGATAAGCACTTTTCAATTCTTAACATATCCCAGAGCACTGTCCAGCCAAGTGCAGGGGAGTGAGGGAAGGGTGGGAATTGCTAAGGAAGTCGAAAGTCTGTGTTAGGGGGGTTCTGACAAAAGTGCAGAGTGGAAAAGTCTACCGAAAGGCCAGGGCAACAGATTTAGGGCAAGGGCCAGTCAGCATTCAGGGATGGGCAGCGCAAATGGTGGGGGGCATCTCAGTAGGAGAGGGGCTGGTTTGTTGTGCGGATTGTTTTCAACTTTACTACAGGGCGGCTCAGTGGTTAGCACCACTGCCTCATAGCACCAGGTTCGATTCCAGCCTCGGGTGACTGTCTGTGTGGAGTTTGCACATTCTCTCCATTTCTGCATGGGTTCTCTCTGGGTGCTCCAGTTTCCTCTCACAGTCCAGACCTGTGCAGGTTGGTGGATTGGCCATGCTAAATTACTCAGTGTCTAGGCTGGGAAATGCAGGGATAGGATAGTGAGTGGGTCTAGGTGGGAGGCTCTTCAGAGGGTTGGTTGGAATCAATGGGCCAAACGGCCTGTTTTCACACAGTAGGGTGACACACATGCACACTCACAGAAAGACAAGGACATACATGTGCACACACAGAAAGACAGACACACCTACAATTCCAGAGGCATTGGTTGGAAATTCCCACCCAAGGCCCTGACTGAGGGCACACAAAGAAAAACGGACAAAAGCAAAAATCCATTTCTGTTCAGTGTGACCCGCCAATAGCATAAAGGGTCACTACAGAGCCATAACACCCCTTGCCAACAACAACTTACTTACGCATGGTGCTTTTAAAGTAGTAAACTATGCAAAGGGAGTATCATCAAACACACTATGTCACAAGTTACAAAACAAAATATTCAGACGTGCAGCCGGGAGCTCAGTCAGAAAGAGAGGATATAAAATCATGTCCAAGGAGTACAGAGGGGGTGAAAGGTTTGAGGGGAGGGGGGGCCTATTTCTAGAGTTTACCACCCAAGCAGTTAAAGGTAGACCACCAGTGGGGGAGCGGTTAAAACAGAAATGTGCTAGAGAGCAGAATGAGAAGGAGGATAGAGATCTCAGCGCAATGTAAGAGATGGAGAATGTTACTGAGACAGTATGGAACACCGAATCCTCTCCAGGGTGGGAGCAGTGTAGACCAGGAGGTGCCATGGGTGATGAGGAAATAACATTTGTGCCAGGTTAGGACTGAGGCAGCAGAGTTTGGGAGGAGCTGATGTTTCAGCAGGGTGCGTGAATGGTGAGAGTCTGACCAGGAGAATGTTGGATTATTGGATGCTGACAGTTCACTGCTTCTCCAATAGCTCTCAAGTTGACATGTGGCCCCAGTTAAAATGTATTGCTCAACCCCCACATTGTTCAATTTCCACTGCAGAATATGTTTGTGTTGTCTGGCTCCACTCTGCTGGATTTCAAGTTGCAGTGTGCCAGAATCAGTGCTTGGACATTTAATCTTTCCTTAGGGCAGGCACAATTTCATAGTCACTGTGATTAAAATACAGAGAAGTTCTGAAGTTAAAAGGTCATTATTTGTAAAGTGAACGTGAAACTAAATCACAGGGAAATGATCACATATAAAGAAGAAAGAATTCTTCAGTTGAAGAAATGCGGTGTTAAAAACTGCCATGTTGTTATGTCTGATTCAATCCGTGCCCCAAAGCAGAGGGTCAATGTTTATCAGGAAGATCTTGTGATGGCCAAATCATTTAACATCTCTCTGGGCTTAATCAGAATTATACTGGCAATATGTACACTGGCAAATTACACAGAAAGCCAGTCCTTTGGAATGGAGCAGAATTGTTGTATTAAGATAGCAAGGCTCCAATGTAAACTAAGATCCATTTTCCAAAAAATGCATTTTATTCTTAAAATTTATTGAAAGATGTTCCCTGTTCAGATCTGATAGTACACAAAATGCTACATAGCTCATTGTTTCTCCAGTACAAGATGTAGCACTCTGAGGTGTCTTACTAGAATCACAGCTGACAAATTAGTTCCAACCCAATGTGCCCCTCACAGGTTCCACGAGGGGGTGCAGTGTAGACTGAGGCTTTTCCATACTGTGCTATTCCAGGAGCTGAACCAAGCTTAGTGAGTCAGCCCTGAGACGTGGACCTCAGGATGTACCAGCCTGCATGGTCAACAACAGCTCTCTGTATTCGAAGATGAACAGGTCTTCGGCAGATCGCAGAGTGTTTTTCATCAAGTCACTGGTGTTCCAGACCGGGTCAATGTTTGTTTCAGTGTGCATCCCAGGGAACAGCCTGTAGGGCATAGCTTCCTCATCTTGGTGCTATTCAGGATGAGCCTCAACAAAAATCATTTCAGACCCTTATATTAACCAAAGGCTGTGTCCAAAAGGAGGTAGATAACAGTCTCTTCCCCAGCACAGCTGCCTCAGTGGAACCATGCAGGAGGGAGAAAGTCAAGGAACCAAGGAGACCTATCTCACCTCCAGCCAAGAGAGGTCTTGCCGTTTGTTTGAAAGTTCTGGCTCTGAGACATTCTGCAAACAGCTTCAACAGCCAGCTCAGGGAACCACCAACAGGAACCAACATCTCCGTTTCTAAAGAGCCTCTATGCTATTGTACCCCACAACCCTACTGACCACTGCCTGATGAACTCTTGGCCAAGGCTGTTTTAGATTGAGTGAGATGCAGTGCCAATATCAAGCTGCTGTCATCATTTTCTCTACAAGGGTCATGAAAGGAGACAAATACAGGGAAAGGATCTCCATATTGCAGAATATACCTCTGCTTCATGTAACAATTCCAACATCTCAGTCAGCCCAGCAAGGATATTTCATACAGGTATGGTCATGTGAAACAGATAAATGTGAATTTGATTTCAGAATAAGCAGAATAATATCCGGGTTGGCCTCCACAATCAGTGCCCATGAAACATGAAATCCTTGTCAGTGCTGAGGGGGTGCCGCACTGTTGGAGGGTCAGTGCTGAGGGAGATTCGCACTATCAGAGGGTCAGTACTGAAGGAGTGCCGCACTGTCGGAGGGTCTGTGCTGAGGGAGCGCTGCACTGTCAGAGGGTCAGTACTGAGGGAGGGCCGCACTGTCAGAGGGTCAGTGCTGAGGGAGTGCCGCACTGTCGGAAGGTCAGTGCTGAGGGAGCGCCGCACTGTCAGAGGGTCAGTGCTGAGGGAGTGTCGCACTGTCAGGGGGTCTGTACTGAGGGAGTGTT
>JAHRHZ010000015.1:50248-69675 GCA_024137785.1 Ginglymostoma cirratum
TGATGCTGCTTGACCTGCTGTGTTCATCCAGCCCCATGCTTGTTATCCCTGAGCTAAACCAAACCCCTTTCGTTGGCTAGTGTTTATAGAATAGCCCAGTTCAGTTGATAGTCAATGGTAAGCTTCAAGATGCTAACTGGGGTGTGGAGTGCATCTGCAATGGTAATATAGGAATAAAAAATACATAAACAATAGAACGAGTTGGTGTCATGTGACTTCTGACTGTATAGTTGTAGCAAGCCTCCCTTTCTAGTATACTGTATCCCCTTGTGACAAAGGCCAACATTCCTATGGCCTTCCCAATCACATGTTGTATTCATGTGCTGAATCCTATAATTCCTGTTGAAGGACACCTGGATCCTTCTGTACTGCAGCATTCTGCAGCCTTCATCATTTAAACAATATTTGATTTCTCTATTCCTCCCACCAAAATGACAAGCTCACATTTTCCCACTTTTACTCCATCTGTCAATGATTTTCACCACTCACTCAACCTATTTACTTTGCTTTGCAAATTCCTTGTACCCTCCACACAACTTGCTTTCTTTACTCATTTTTGTGTCGTTAACAAATGTGGTTACAATACACTTGATCCCTTCAACTAAGTCACTCGTGTAGATTGTATATAGTTAAGATTATATATAGTTAAGCACTGTGACCAATCACCACTGTCCATTTGCCATCCTAAAAATGACTAGTTTATCTCTACTGATATAACCAGGTGTGGAGCTGGATGAACACAACAGGCCAAGCAGCATCAGAGGAGCAGGAAAGCTTGACGTTTCAGGCCTAGACCCTTCTTCAAAAATTCCTGCTCCTCTAATGCTGCTTGGCCTGCTGTGTTCATCCAGCTCTCCACCTTGTTATCTCAGATTCTCCAGCATCTGCAGTTCCTGCTATCGCTGAAACAGTTTATCTCTACTCCCTGTTTCCTATCAGTTAGTCAATCTTCTATCCATGCAAATCTATAACTCCCAGTATCACAAGGCCTTAGATTGTAAAGTAAACTTTTATCTCCCACTTTACCAATGTCTTTTGGAGTTCAAATAAACCACATCCACAAGTACCAATGATCCACTGAGCCTCTGACATCCTCCAATATCTCTAACAAATTCATCAAGAACTTTTCCTTTCATAAAAACCAGGTTGACACCGCCTGATTCTAAAATGAGTTTCTAAATATCCTGCCACTGCATCTTTAATAATAGTTTATCGTATTTTCCCAATTTCAGTTGCTAACTCCCCATAGTTTCCTGCTTCCTGTCTCTCTCCTTTCTTAAATAATGGTGCGATGTTGCTGTTTTCCAATCCAATTGGACCTTTCAAATACTGAAGGAAATTTGGAAGATGACAAGCAATGCATCTTCCTCTTCTTTTAGAATCAGAGGATCCCTAAAGAGTAGAAACAGGCCATTCAGCCCAACAAGTCCACACCAACCATCTGAAAAGCATTCCATCCAGACCCATCTGCTTACTTTTTCCCTGTGACCCCACATTTCCCATGGCTAACGCACCTAACCTACTCACCCCTGAACACTGTGGGCAATTTAGCATGACTAATCCACCTAAACGACACATCTTTGGGCTAAGGGAGGAACATAAGAACTAGGAGCAGGAGTAGGCCGGCCAGCCCTTCGAGCCTGCTCCGCCATTCAAAACCAGAGCACTTGGGGAAAATCTACAAAGTTACAGGGGAATGTGCAAATTGCACACAGACAGTTGCTCAAGAGTTTAAGTGAACCCGGGTCCCTGGTGCTGGGAGGCAGCAGTGCTAACCACTGAGCCACCGTGTCCCCCAATTACAGGTGACAGCAAGACCATAGAAGTCCCCCTTTAGGCTAGGTTCCTGCATGGACTGTTCCTAGGTACCTTTGTGCCTAAAATGGTGCTGTAATGCGGTGATTGTAAACTTTTTGCATTACTTATTTGAGTACCCGTGACAATAAAGATAATTCAATTCAGTTAGATTTGCGTCAACGCTGACGCCAGGAGTTCAAGTCCACGCCGCGGCCAGGAGGTCTAGTCCACACTGAGGCTAGAAGATTGAGTCCACGCTGACATGATGGGCCAGGGGATCTGTTCCTGTCCTGTTCTATGTTCTATCTATGTTATAGAGTCAGAGAGTAATACAGCATGGAAACAGGCCCTTCAGCCCAAACTGGTCCATGCTGACCATAGTGCCCAGTCAGCTAGTTCTAATTGCCCACATTTGGTCCATATCCCTCCAAACGCTTCCCATCCATGTACCTATTCAAATGTTTTTTTAAAATCTTGCTGTTGTACCTGCCTCAACCACTTTCTCCAGCAGCCCATCCATATACGCACCACTCTCGGCGTGAAGAAGTTGCCCCTCAGGTCCTTCTTAAATCCTTCCCCTCACTTTTTAAGACCCTAGCATGCAGGTTATCCTGTACAGGGGATTGCGTCAGACCCATTGGCGATCTAAAAAAAACAAAAGACTGCAGATGTTGGAATTCGGAAACAGAAGCAGAAATTGCTGGGAAAGTTGTTAGGAGAGAAAAGAGTTAATATTTTGGGTCCAGTGACCCCTCAAAACTGCTCTGAAGAAGAGACACAGGACACTAAACATTCACTCTGCTTTCTCAGCCAGACCTGCTGAGTTTCTCCAGCAATTTCTGTTTCTGTTTCCATTAGTTATCTATCATAGGAATTTTTCTCAAATGATTGTTTCAAGTTCCTCCTTCCCTTACCCCCTGATTTTTCCACTATTTTAGGGATTCTATTTGTGTTTTCAACCGTAAAGACAGATGCAAAATATTAGTTCAAAGTCTGAGCTGTTTCCTTTTTTCTCATTAATATTTCACCAGTCTCTTTCTCAATTCTCTTCTTCTTTATAAACTTGGATGTTTTCTTAGCTGTCTGTTTCTAAACTTCTTGCTAAAATGCTAACCCTGAATTAGAAATACATTTCAGATCCATCAGGATCACTGAGTCAGGATACAGGAACTCGCTCCATAGCGCCATTCTGGGTCTTCCTGCATATCACAAGGAACACAGGGCTCAACAAGATGGCTCCTCACTACCTTGTCCAGAGCAATGCACCTGGATCGCTAAAATTCTTTAGGGAAGGAAATTGCCATCTTTACCTGTTCTGACCTATGTGTGAATCCAGACCCACAGCAATGCAGTTGACTCTTAAATCTCTGGGCAATTAGGGATGGGAAATTAATGCCAATAATGCTCATACCCCTTGAATGAATAATAATAAAAACTAGTGATGGGCAATAAACAATAAATGATGCTCACATTTCATGTTCAAATTCAAAAGTAACACTTTACAGCCTTTTTTTGTTAAACGTCACTGTTGCAGTTTCAGGAATGTGTGGTCAGGTGTCATTTTTCTGATGTTACTTTGCAGCAGCTTTTGCACACACATTAGAAGAGAAAGGTCCTTGATGTGACCTGCTCTAGGTTTGTTGTTTGTCTTGAGGCATCCTTATGGCGTTAGAATCAGTCACAGCAAAAAATTAAATAGTTTCCCAAAGAGTGGATTTGAAACATGTTGTATCTGAGAAGTGAATGATGATTAGATGAGTTGACACTTTAATTTTCATCTTTGAAGGGGTTCGGTGAGATGCTGATTGTTTATGCAAACATGCTTCTACTTCCATCTGTTTTATGTCCGGGCCTACTCCTGTGAGACTGAGAGAGGACTTGAACATAACACAGACACCATAGGAACAACTGAAGGTACATTTCAGACCAGGTGAGGAGAAACCTCCAGGTGGAGTCTTTTACTTACACCTAAATAACTGATAGCTACTGAAAAATTATCCTGACCTTTGTTGCTCCTCAATAATAGATTTTAAAGTGTTAATTTCAAAGTTCAAAGTTAGATTTGACACGCACCTATGTAATGAAAGAAGACATGAGTGGAGCAATGAGAAAAATTGTTGGAAACGTTGGTACTAAAAACAAGACTCTAAAGATGTGATTTTTCAAAAGAGATGTTTATTTTCTCATACACTGTGTACTCAGCTCCCAACAGGGTCTTCTGTACATTGGGAGGACTCTGGCTGAGTGATCACTTTGCACAACATTTTTGTCCATTCCACAAGTGTGACCCTCAGCTTCCAGTAACATGTTCTTTTCTTGTCTCAACTTCAAGATTTTTCTCTTTTTTTATTTACTTGTGAAACACAGGCGTCACTGGCTGGGCCAGCATTTATTTCCCACTCCTTAAGAAAGTGACAGTGAGCTGCCTTCTTGAACCACAGCAGTCCATGTGCTGTAGGTTCACCCATAATGCCCTTAGAGAGGGAATTCCGAGAGTTTGGCTCAGCGACAGTGAAGGGAATGCCTAGTCTGTCACAATGGGGTCTCCTGTACAGTAGGAGGACAGACAGATTCGATCTATGTCCTCAGGTTACTAACTCACTGGTAACAGCTTCTTTACACAAAATAAATCCCCATTGAATGTCCTTTTAGCTTTCTCCATTACAAGGAGAACAGTCTCAGTATCTCCAGTCTAATGAAATGGAAAGATTCTCTAGACTATGGAAGACAAAATGCTTCCAGTTTCTGTGCAGTAATTGCACTGATGACAATCTTGAGACACACCCCTTTTCTCACACTGATAATTAATTCACTTTTTGATGAATTAGCAGCTGTGTCAAATTACTCAACGCTGCCTATAGACACAGGAAGTTTCCTGCTGCGATTTTATTGTCAAGGAAAATCTCCCAGCTCCAGGGTGCGGAATTGGTTTTACTCTGGAACAAAGTCAACCAAAGTGTAGCTGCTTAAACTGCCCAATGTCACTCAATCAGATTCTGCTGCCATGGAATTGAATGGCACATCAGCCTGTTTATTAAATTATTCACAATTAACTTCTTAAAAAGGAACAACATTTACCAATTACAGTCTTTAAAGAAATTTAAGAAAGAAAGCAAGAGACAGTGAGAGAGAAAAAGGAACGGCAGCAGAAGTGTCAGGCTGGAAAACTCATCAGTATCTCAAAGAAACTTGACATTTACCTTCTAACGATGTAGAGAAAAGCCAGATGAAACAGACAGCAAACTGCAGAAATTAACAGCTTCATAGCGCACAGCTTTGATGGGATTGCAAAACAGACAAAAGGGATTTTGCTGAATTACACCTATACCTCCACCTGATTTTGCACTCACGGCTTTCCCGACTCATACCTATATACCTTCTCCTGAGTCACACCCACACTTCCTTCCAATTTACACCAACACCTCATCTGTTTTACACACAGTGGCACGCAATTACCATCAAGTTAACCTTGGTTCAATGAAGAGTGCAGAAGCAGCACCAGACATAAGTAAAAATGAGGTGTTAAGCTGGTGAAGTTACAATACGGGGGTGCTGGTGCTGGGCTGGGTCGGACAGAAGTCACACGACACTGGCGAAGGAGCAGCACTCTGAAAGCTTGTGATTTCAAATAAACCTGTTGGACTATAAACTGGTGTCATGTGACTTCTGAGCTGGTGAAGTTACAACACAGGGCTCCTTACATGTCAAACAAGCAATAGGCACAATCTACAATGTAGACAATCTACAAACTGGATCTTAGCTCTGCAGTCCTACCATCCAGTCATGAATGGTGGTGGGCAATCAAACAATTCACAGGAGGAAGAGACTTCACAAACATCCCCCATTAATAAGAGCAAACGCCAAGGCTGGAGAATTCACAACAATATTTATCCAGAAGTTACGAGTGGATGATCCATCTTGGCTTCCTCCATTGGTCCCCAGCATCACACATGCCAGTCTTCAGCCAATTTGATGAACTGCATGTGACACCAAGATATGGTTGCAGGCACTGGAGACTGCAAAGGCTATGGGCCCTTACAACATCCCCACAATAGTACCGAAGACTTGTGCTCCAGAACTTGCTGAACTCCCAGCCAAGCTGTTCCAGTACATTACAAAACTGGCATCTACCTCACAGGGTGGAACAAAGATTGCCCAACTACACCTTGTACCCAATGCTTTTGAATATCAAAGGGCAGTGGTTAAATTGTCTCTTGTTGTAGATGGTCATTGCCCCTGGCATTTTGTGTGGTGCGAGTGTTAGTTGCCATCTCTCAGCCCAAGCCTGGATATTGTCCAGATCTTGTAGCATTTGGACATGGACAGCTTCAGTATCCGAGGAGTAGTGACTGGTGGTGAACATTGTGCAATCATCAGTGAACATCCCCACAGTGAAGGGGAGGTCACTGATGAAGCAGCTGAAGATGGTTGGGACTGGGTAATGACCTTGAAGCCATGAGACTTCATGGGGTCCAGAGTGAATGTTGAGGGCTCCACTGATAATTCCTTCCTGACTATATACCACAGTTCTGCCTGCTCTGCTGGGTCTATCCTGCTGGTAAGATATCCAGGTCAGGTGGACTGGCTATGCTAAATTGCACTTAGTGTCCGAGGATGTACAGAGTAGATGGGTAAGCCATGGTAGATTCGAGTTTACAGGGATTGGTTGGGTCTGGGTTCAGAAACCATAGGCCAAATGTTCTTTATCTACACTGTAGGGATTCTATGATTCTACACCCGGAGATGGTAGCTGGGACTTTGTAAGGCCTGAGTCTGTGAGTGTAACAAATCAGGCTGTGGCTTAACTAGTCTTTAGGATAACTCTCCCAATTTTGGAACAAGTCCCCAGATAGTAAGGAAGGCTGTGCAGAATCAGCCAGGATGGGGGTACCATTATGTTTACTGGAGCGTGGGTCAATGCTGGTGACCCATTAGTTAGATCCAATGAGTGGTTTGGTGGGCCAGACCAGACAAGGATGGCAAATTTCCTGTGCTAACAAGCATGAGTAAACCAAAGGGGATTTTATTGCTTTTAATTGTAAACTGATTAATTGAATTTAAACTCCATTGGAGGCCATGGCGGGACTTGAATTGATGTCACCTGGGCATTAGCCTCTACCCTGGATTGCTAATCCAATTACATTTCACATGCACAACGAGCCTATCCTCATTGTCACCATCTGATAATTATTCCCTGTGTAATACTGAAAGTCACCGAAGGCCAAAGGTCGCCACTTCTGGTGTTCAAAGGTTAATAAGTTATCCTGAAAAGGCCAAGTCTCTCAGCAAAGTCAAACAGCAGGTTAAGCTACTACACAATCACTAAGAGAGTGGGAAACTGCCGTCAGGTCATCCTACTGACTATGCAATTGAGCTCAATAAAAACCGAAAGAACTGCAGATGCTGTAAATCAGGAAAAAGCTCAGCAGGTCTGGCAGCATCAGTGAAGAAAAATCAGAGAGTTAACTTTTTGGGTCCGGTGACGGTTCCTTAGAACAGTTCTGCTGAGCTTTTCCAGCAACTTCTGTTTTTGTCCCTGATGCACCTGAAATTGGCAATTTATGAATTTCAGAATAATGTCAGGCTCAGGGATCATCATCCTTGGAGTTGCGTTCCTACAACTGGTAATACAGTCTTAGAGATTTTTGAAATTGTAAATCTTTTTCCACTTTTCCCTTTGCCTTTGTCTCATAATTCAAACCATTTTTGTTTGCCTTCTCTCTTTTCTTTCCCATCTCAACAGCAACTCCATTTCCAAAAGAATGTCATTTGCTGTCAAGTTTTATTTTGAGATGACCAGATCTACAAAGAATCCTACCTAAATACAAGACATTCATCATCCTTCCTAATTCACACCATGTCCTTTGTGTTTGCTCCTGTTGTTTTCTCAGTCCATAAACCTCATTAGTTGAGGAGGTAGAGAGTTAGTTTCACTATGCGCTGAGATCTCAAGCATCTCATCGTCGTCACTGCACTATGATCAGCTCCCACTGACAACAAACTAGAGACAAAAATCCTTTCAAGCTCAAAGGTCTAAAAGCTAAACTGATAGTGCACTGGCGCTGCTCCAGCTCCCACAATCTTTGGTGTGATGTCCCTAATTAGTTCATCTAAATTCTTAACCTTATTTTTGAATCCACTTTGTTTCAGATGCAATGCCTGTGCTAACACCAGCTCTGCGCAAATAGCCTGACTGGTCACGTTTCAATTCCCATCCCCCAAAGACATTAAGGAACCAGTTGGTTTTTGGTGAGAAACGACAGCTTTGATGGTCATTCTTTCTTGTCCTGGATCAATGCCATTCACACCTGAACACGCTGAGATTTAAACCAGCAACCTCTCCACAGCAGTTGCATCAATCTTCAATAGGCAGCTCTCCCATAGTGAGTCTTCTAACAAATACTGTGCAATTGAAATTGTTTTTCCAAAGCCCAGTGAATCCACTGGAAATATAACAATCTGGTCAGACTCGTTTAAATTTGTTAAAGGTACACTGAAATCCCACAAGAAAATGCTGCTGTCATTTTCAATCATGGGCATGGGATTTCATTTGGTTGTCAGTTCCTGCACAGACTTTGGAGGCAGCTGTGCCTATGGAATAAAGGGTTAATTATGCCTTTGATCTATGAATTGATTGTGAACATGTGCTTAAGGAGATTGTCATAGTGACTTCAGATCACATACCCAACTCTAGGTTTTCGGAGAAATCCTTACAATCTCTTAAAGACAGTATGTTTCATAAAGGCTGTTAATGTTTATTCACCTGAGTGTACACCTGATATTGCAACATGGTGGCAGTGGTGACTGGTCTTACAGAACTGGAGGTAAGCAGCATAGAGCAGTTAGGGGAGACAATGGCCTAGTGATATTACCCCTGGACTGTTAATCCAGAGGCCCAGATTATGCTTGGGGGACCCAGGTTCAAATCCCACATATTAGTTGGTGGAATTAGGTGTCTAATGATGACCATGAATCCATTGTCAGAAAATCCCATCTGGTTCACTTGTATCCTTTACAGAAGGAAACCTGCCATCAGATGTGTCACCTGGCCTACATCTTACTCCAGACCCACAGCAATGTGGGTGACTCTTAACTGCCCTCTGGGCAATTAGTGTTGGGCAATAAATGACACCCTTAAATTAAAATTATCTGAACTGAAGCCCAGGAGCAGGTCAGTGCTTTTCGTAAAGGATGATATCAGTCCAGAAATCTGACTAAAGAGAGGGAGAGAGGGTTGAAGACCAGCCCAGCAGCTGTAAATTTGTGCAGTAGAGGAATTGAAAGCCCACAGAGAGAAAAACCTGCACTACACTGTCATCACACTGAGGAAAAATCCCACAACAGTGAACGAAAGAAACTACAAAAGTTCAGTCAGCCACATTGAGTAATAGATTACTCCAGGTCAGAGAATTGTGGAGGCTAAGTCGTTGACTGTGTTAATACAATGATAGATAGATTCTCAATAAGTAAAGGGATCAAGAATTACAGGAGAATGCAGGAGAACAGGATTGAGAACAATATCAGCAAAGGTTGAATGGTGAAGCAGGCTTGATGGGCCAAAAGTCGTAATTGTGCTCTTACATCTTATTGTCTCAGGTCTCGAAAAATAAACAAAAAACAGACCAATGTAATGTCACAGTGAAATAGCAGCAGGTGCAGACAACATTCACATCATTGGCATCCTTCTGATTAACAAGCTAGTCTGAGCTAGAATCTCGGTCTGGTCCCAGGGAAATACTCCATCCTCTTGGATAAGAAATCTGCTTTGCTTGCAAAGTACTAACCTGTCTGGTAAACTGCACTGAAGAATGTTAAAACATAATAATGTAATGCAGGCTTTCAATGGCTATTTCAGTTTAAATTCAATCTCCATGATAGCCTATACAATGATTAATAATGTCACCAAGAAACAGAGAAACTATTGATTGTTTTAGAAATGATTTGTAACTCTTTGTGGGTTATTAACAAAGTGGACCATTGAAAGCTGTTGTCATACAGGACTGCACTGTAGTGTAGAGTGAAGCTTTAGCAGAATTTTTAAAGTCTAAAGAAGACATAATATTAGCAAAAGCAGTGTAGTTCACCAGGAAGCCTATTCTTTGCAAGTAAAGCAGGCTTCTTATCTGAGAGGATAGAGTAGTTCCTGGGACCAGACCAAGACTCTAACTCAGACTAGTTTGTTAATCAGGGAATGCCATTATGCCAAATAAAAACAGCAAAAGGGGAAGCTATCACATATACCATTGCTTCTAGTCTACATTGTGGTTGGAGATGATGACACAGGGTACACAAAATGTTCAGTCCTTCAGTCACTAGTTAGAGCCAGCAGTTTATGGCAGTTAGTAAGTGACTCTAGCTAGCTAGCTTCTAATTTATTAATACCTCTCTGCAAAGGGAAAGAGAATGTTTTCTTTTTAGGATCTGGAGTCTTTTTGCCACTGAACTGTTCACATACAGTCTGCCCATGAATCTATTAGAAACTCCTTGTCAAGCAGAATGCTTCTGACCCACACAAGTAGTCCTGATTGAAAAGCCAATCAATGAAACCACTCTGAACACACACACTGATGGTGCAGAGGAGGCCAGCAATTCTGCCCTGCTTCTTTATTTCAATTGTTGTTTCATTGGATGTGGGCATCGCTGTCTGGTCCAGCATTTATTGCCCATCCCTAGTTGCCCCCTTGAGAAGGTGGGGGTGAGTTGCCTTCTTGAAACGTTGCAGGTCCATGTGCTGTGGGTTGACCCATTATGCCCTTGGGGAGGGAATTCCAGGATTTTGACCAAGCAGCACTGAAGGAACAGCTAGATATTTCCAACTCAGGCTGGTGAGGGGCTTGAAGGAGAACTTGCAGGGAATGTTGTTCCCATGTATCTTCTGGCCTTGTCCTCCCAGATGGAAGTGGTCGAGGGTTTGGAAGGTGTTGTCTGAGGATCTTTAGTGAATTTCTGCAGTACATCTTGTAGGTAGTACACACTGCTGCGACTGAGCTTCGGTGGTGGAGGGAGTGGATGTTTGTGGATGTGGTGCCTATCAAGTGGGGGCTGCTTTGAGTGTTGAGCACCCATCCAGGAAAGAGGGGAGTATTTCATCACACTCCTGACTTGTGCCTTGTAGATGGTAGACAGGCTTTGGAGAGTCCGGAGATGAGTTACTCTCTGCAGTATTCCCAGCTACTGACGTGCTCATGTAGGTCATGTGACAAGTTCAGTTAATTTTCTCGTCAGTAGGAACCTCTACGATGTTGGTAGTGGGGGATTCGATGATGGTAACACCATTGAGCGTCATAGCGTCTTACAGCAGGAGAAAAGACTCTTTGGTCCAACTCATCCTTGCCAACCAGACATCCCAGTCTGACCTAGCCCCATTTGCCAGCATTTGGCCCATTGTACACTAGACCCTTCCTATTAATAGACCCATCCAGATGCCTTTTAAATTCTGTAATTGTACCAGCCTCCACCACTTCCTCTGGCAGCTCATTTCATACACGCGCCACCTCTACGTGAAAAAGTATATTTCAGGTTCTTTTTAAGTATTTCCCCTCTCACCTTAAACTTATGCCCTCTATCTTGGGACTCCCCTACCCCAGAAAAAAGAGCTTGGCTATTCACTTTTTCCACACCCGTCAAGCCTCTATGAGGTCACTCCTCAATCTCCAACGCTCCAGGGAAAATAACCTAAGCTCATTTAGTTTCTTCCTACAACTCAAACCTTCAAGTCCCAGAAACATTCTTTTAAATTTTTTCTGCACCCTCTCAAGTTTAGGGGCAGTTGTTAGGTTGTCTCTTATTGGTGATGGCCATAACCTGGCATTTGTGTGGTGAGATTGCTGCTTGCCACTTATCAGCCCAAGCCTGGATATTGTTCAGATCTTGTTGCATTTGAACACGGACAGCTTCAGTATCTGAGGAGTCGCAAATGTAGCTGAACATTGTGTAATCATCGGCGAGCATCCCCACCTCTGACCTTATGATGGAGGGAAGGTCATTGATGAAGCATCTGAAGGTTGAGCCAAGGACACTACGCTGAGGAACTCCTGCAGAGATGTCCTGGAGCTGAGATGATGATTGGCCTCCAACAACCACGACCACCTTCCTATGTATCAGGTATGACTCCAACCACCGGAGAGTTTTCCCCCTGATACCCAGTGATTCCAGTTTTGCTCGGGCTCCTTGATGCCACGCTCGGTCAAATGCAGCCTTGATATCAAGGGCCATCACTCTCACCTCCCCTCTGGGATTCAGCTCTTTTGTCCATGTTTGAACCAAGGCTGTAATGAGATCAGGAGCTGAGTGGCCCTGGCAGAACCCAAACTGGGCGTCACCAAACAGGTTATTGCTACTTGATAGTATTGTTGATGACACCTTCCATTACCTTACAGACCTTCCAAAATGGAGGAGGAGCATCCAGGAAGGTGTTGAGCACCTCGAGACTTGCAATCGGGGAAAAGGCAGAAGCCAAGTGAAAACAGTGAAAGGAGCGCACTGCCACATCAATGCTCCACGCACCTCTTCCCATGACCAACTTCAGCCCCAAGTGTACCAGAGCCTGCAGAAGCCACATCGGTCTGTATAGCCACCTACAGACTCACCCTGAGAGTGGAAGGGAGTCATCCTCATCTGCGAAGGACTGCCGATGATGGTGATGATGATGAATGTTGGAGTGTAGACTGATGGGGGTGGTAATTGGCGGGTTGGAGTTGTCCTGCTTTTTGTGTACAGGGCATACCTAGGTAATTTTCCATTCAGTCAGGTAGAAGCCAGTGTTGTAAACTGTACTGGAACAGCCTTTCTGGGGGAGCAGCAAGCCTCGAGTACTACTTAAATAAGACAACAGTATAGTGCAATTCACAATGAGTTACTGTAACTTGATTTAAAATTCACCCCTTCCACTGTTTCCTTGGTTTCAAGTAGGGTATCTTCCTATCTGGTCCACAGTGTTTACACAATCTTCAACACAATTAATTAATCCTCAGATACCGAAGCAGTCCATGTTCAAATGCAACAAGATTTGGACGATATCCAGGCTTGAGCTGACAAATGGCAAGTAATATTCATACCACAGAAATGCCAGGCAATGACCATCTCCAATAGGAGACAATCTCACCACTGCCCTGTGGCATTCAATAATGTTACAAACTTCTTGAAATCATTCGTTGTTTTGGCCTCAACCACTTTCTATGGAAGAGAATTCCACAGGCTCACCACTGTCTGGATGAAGAAATTTATCCTCCATCTCAGTCCCTTTATCCTTAACCTGTGACCACTGGTTCTGTCTACATGTGATTCCAATCCCATAGTAATGTGTTTGACTGAGATAACAAGCATGAACACAGCAGGTCAAGCAGCATCATAGGAGCAGGAAAACTTGACGTTTCGGGCCTAAACCCTTCATCAGAATGTGTTTGACTGTTCACTGTGTCCAGAAGTAACCTAGCAAGATATTAGCTTTATAAAACCATTTTCTACATAACCAGGGGGTAGCCAAATGAACCCCTTTGCCAGTGATACCCACATTGCAGAAATCATTAACAAAACATTTGTGAGAAGTATGATGAGGTGCCGTAGGGTTGCAAATTCTAATCTTTCTTGGACACCTGCCTCCATGACCCACTATATAACGCTAGAGGGAGCCATCTCCCTTCACTGGAACCAGCTGAGTCTCAGTCTCTATCACACACGCTGGGCCTGGGAGTTCACCTGCTAACACTCAGTTCAGCCAGAAAACCATCAGCTCAGAAACAGCCTGCAAACATAAAACATTTATCACATTGTGGACAAGAATAAGACCAACAATTTGCAGATTTTTCACATCTTTAATGTGGGAAAATGTGGACCTTGAGAATTTCCCAAATCTTACCATCATATGATCAAGGCCCCTCAAGACTGTTCTGCCCATTTACTTGGATCATGACTGATCTGATTGTAACCTCAAATCCACATCCTTATGGCTTAGGAAGAATCTGTCTCTCTCTGCTTTAAAAAGTTTCAACGACTCTGAGTCCACCACCTTTTCACGAAGAGATTTCCAAACACTCATGAGCCCCTGAGAGAAGCAGTTTTGCCTCGTCTGTTGTGAATGAGTGACTCCTAATTTGTAAACAGTGACTGCTTGATCTAGATTAGGGTGGGTGATGGCCTAATGGTATTGTCACTGGACTGTTAATCCAGAGACACAGAAAACGTTCTGGGGACCTGGCTTAAAATCCTACCACGGCAGATGGTGGTATTTGAAATCAATTTTTATTTAATGTTCTGTAGGGAAGGAAACTGCCAAACTTACCTGGTCTGGCCTACATGTGACTCCAGACCCACAGCAATGTGGTTGACTCCTAACTGACCTCTGGGAAATTAGGAATGGGCAATAAATGCTGGCCTGGCCAATGATGTCCTCATCCTGTGAATGAATAAAAAAACAAAGGTTGTCCCACAAGAGAAAACATCATTTCCACCTCACACCCCACGCCCCAAACCCTCCCCATGCAGACCCATCAGGAACTTATGTGTTTCAATCAAGTTTTCTTTTATTTCTCTAGAACTCAGCAGAATTCAGATTTAAGAATTGAAAGCTTGGAGTGAATCTAATGTCCCAATTGTCACCGTTGATTTATCTATAATCGTTTTAAAGACAATTCCTGTGTTTCTCACTGTCTGGAAATTTTTTCTACAAAATTATTACATGTTTTCCTGATATTCTGCATTCAGTCTGTTTTTTATTTCCCTCATTTGAGCCTGCAGTCACACTAAAACTGACATCAAATCAAAGTTAATAAAATCCTGACTGATCTTAATAAGGTGGATGTAAAAAGGATGTTTCCTTTGGTAGGTCAGACCAGAACCAGGAGACATAGTTTTATAATTTGACGGTCATCATTTCAGGGCATTGATGAGGATATTGTGGGACGTTGGAACTCTCTGCTTCCGAAAGCAATAGTTGTTGATGATTAAGACAGAGGTGAGTAGATTTTTGTCAGGCAGAACATCAATCCCACCATCCCAGGAATCAGTCTGGTAAACCTTTGCTGTGTGCCCTCCGTAGCCAGAACATCCTTCCTCAGATAAGGAGACCCAAACTGCACACAATACTCCTGGTGTGGTCTCACCAAACATAAAAACAAACAATAAACTTAAGAACTATGAGCAGGGGTAGACCATTCAGGCCCTCATGCCCGCTGCACCAGTTAATATGATCATAGCTGATCTCATCCCAGCCTCAACTCCACTTTCCTGCCACTTTTTATAACCCTTAAGACTGTTGCTAATAAAAAATCTGTCCATCTCCTACTTAAACTGACTCATGTCCCAACATCCACCACACTCTGGGCTGGTGAATTCCACGGATTCACAGCCTTTCGAGAAAATTAATTTCTCCTTATCTCAGTTTTTAAATCCGCTCTCCCTTATCCTAAAACTATGACCTCTCATCCTAGATTTCCCTATATGAGGAAACATGTTTTTTACCTCTATTTTGTCAATCATATTTAGCATATTTTATACCTCAAGGCCCTGTACAATTGCAACCAGCCATCCCTACTCCTTTACTCGAATCCTCTCGCTATGGAGACCAACATACTGTTTGCTTCCTTCACCGCCTGCTACACCTGCATGCTTACCTTCAGCGACAAGCATGCACAGATTTCATTTCCCAATCTATCGCCATTCAAATAACAATCTGCCTGCCTGTTTTTGTGACCTAAATGGATAACCTCACCTTTATCCATGTAACACTGCATCAGCCATGCATTCCCCACTCACTCAGCCTGTCCAAATCACATTGAAGGATCTCTGCGTCATCCTCCCAACTCACCCTCCCACCCAGCTTTGTGTCATCTGCAAACCTGAAGATGTAACATTTAGATCCCTCATCTAAATCATTAATATATCTTGTGAATCGCTGGGGTCCAAGCCCTGATCCCATACCCGACTAGTCAGTGGCTGCCACTCAGGAAAAGACTCATTTATCCCTATTTTGTTTCCTGTAGGCCAATTAGTTCTCCATCTGTGCCAATTCTATTTGCCTTTTTCTCCATCGGGCCAACCTGGCTAACACTCCCCATTCTCTCCCTACCTCCTTTTTTAAATAGTCGAACGACAATAACGACCCTCCAATCCATAAGAACTTCTCCAGAGTCTACGGAATGTTGGAAGATGACCACAATTTCTAGGGCCCCTTCCTTAAGTACTTTTGGATGTAGATTTTCATGCTCTGGGGATTTATTGGCCTTTAATCCCATCAATTTCCACAATACCATTCCCTACTAATACTGATTTCCTTTAGTTCCTCCCTCTTATTAGACTCTGAGTTCCACAGTACTTTTGGGGGGTTATTTGTCTCTTCCTTTGTGAAGACAGAACCAAAATATGTATTTGTCTGCCATCTCTTTGTTGTCATTATAGCTTTCACTGTTTCTGAGTTAGATATAATTCTTAGGGTTACAGGGATCAAAGAGTATGGGAAGAAAGCAGGAACAGTTGGATGATCAGCCATAATCATGTTGAGCAGGCTCAATGTGGCAAACGCTTTACTCTTGCTCCTATTTTCAATGTTTTGATATTTCTCACGGCAAACTTGCTTCTTTTGCAGATCACTTTAAATCTGTACCCTTTTGGTCTTATTCCTTCTGTGAAGGGGGAAACAGCTTCTCCCTCTCTAGTCTAGTAGTTCTGAAAAAGGGTCACTGGACCCGAAACGTTAGCTCTGTTTTTTCTTTCACAGGTGCTGCCAGACCTGTTGAGCTTTTCCAGTAACTTTGTTTTTGTTCCTGATTTACAGCATCTGCAGTTCTTTCGGTTTTTATCATAATTTTGAAAACCTCTATCAAAGCTCCTCCCAGTCTTCTTCTCTCTGAGAAGAACAATCCAAAACTCTTAAATCTATCTTGATCACCGGAATTTCTCTTCACTGGAACCATTCTTGTAAATCTCTTCTTCTCTCTCCAATGCGTTCGCATCTTTCCTATTGCATGGTGACCAGAACTATACGCAATATTCCTGCTGGGGTCTAATACATGTCCAACCTCATTGCTCTTGTACAGCCTATTAACCAAGTGTGGGACACTGTATGATGCATTCAGATCTTCTTGTTTAACATTCTTACCTCAACATGCAACTTCATTTCCAACATTGGATTTCAAAAATGCAATGAGATCTTCCATTCTCATTAATTGCCAGGAATATTCTGCCTGAACCTGGCACCTTGTTTTGGGGCTTATTTGAGGATGACATGATGAAAAAAGAATGCTTTGCAATCTTATAATGCCTTTCACAACATGGAGAATCATTGATTCATGGAATAGTTACAGTACAGAACAAAGCCATTCAGTCCATTGTGCATATGCTAGCACTCTGAGTCTCCTCCCCATTTTTGTACTGCTACACCTGTAAAGCTTTCCTCATCAGATAATGATCCAATTGGATTTTAGATACCTCAATTGAAGCTGCCTCCACTACACTCACAGACAGAGGATTCCAGCCCTGAGCCACTCACTGTGTCAAACCGGTTTTCCTCATGTCGCTCTTGCTCCTTTTCAGAATGACCTTGACCCTATGATTCTCAGTGCTTCCATGAACAGGAAGTTTTTCATTATTAACCGCCAAATCCCTGTCAGTCATTTTCTCCCCAAGGAGAACAGCCTCAGATTCTCCAGTTGATATTCATCACTGAAGTTCCTCATCCCTGGGACCAGTCTCTTCAGCCTTTCCTGCACTGTCTTTAATGCCATTTCACCCTTTCTAAAATGCATGGGCACCACATTCTAGTTCAGACCAAACAGTCTTTTAGACAGATTTAACATAACTTCCTTGTCCTTGTACTCTAAACCCCTGTTAATAAAGCTTAGGTACTGTATGTTTTACTTACTGTACACTCAGGCTTTCCTACCACCTTCAATGATCTGTGCACATATTCATTCTGGGCCCGCTGCTCCTGCACCCCCTTTAGAATTGTACCCTTCATACTCTTAGAGCCATAGAGCTATACAGCATGGAAACAGACCCTTCAGTCCAACTCATCCACGCCAACCAGATATCTGAAATCAATCTAGCCCCATTTGTCAGCATTTGGCCCATATCCCCCTAAACCCTTCCCATTCATGTACCCAACCAGGTGCCTTTTAAATGTTGTAATTGTACCAGCCTCCACCACTTCCTCTGGCAGCTCATTCCATACACGCACCACCCTCTGCGTGAAAAGTTGCCACTTGGGTCACTTTTAAATCTTTCCCCTCTCACCTTAGACCTATGCCCCTCTAGTTTTGGTCACCCCTACCCTGGAAAAAAGATTTTGGCTGTTCACTCTGTCCATGTTGAGCCTCTGCATTTTTGATACCAAAATGAAACACGTCATATTTGTCTGAATTAAATTTCATCTGCCACTTGCCCATCCATTTCAAGAGTTTTACAATCAATAATGTTCTTTGGAAATGTAAATGCAGCAACAAATTTCCTCAAAGCTAATTCCCATGAGCAGTCATATGATAATGAACTGTTTCTGTGATATTGATTAAGGGAGATATTTTGACCAGGAGGCCAGGAAAAGTTCTTCAAAAAAAGTGGCTGTGGAACTTCTTACATTGACCCGACAGAAAAAATAGGGCCTAATTTCATATTTTGTTTTTATTCATTCACAGGATATGTGTATAACTGGTTGAGTCAACATTTATCACCCATCCCTACTTGACCAGAGCGCAGTTAAGAGTCAACCACATTGTTGTGGGTCTGGAGTCACATATATGCCAGACCAGGTAAGGATGTTACATTTCCCATCCTAAAGCACAAACTGACAACAGAGACATGAGGTTATCACTGTTTTAACTCAAGATCATCATCGAATTCAAGTTTTGCCATCTGCCCTAGCTGGGATTTGAACACTTGTCCCCAGAAAAGTAACCACAAGGTTCAGGATTACCATTATACCACTGTCTGCCTGGCCCAATGTCTGCTGGAAGTGAGAGAGGAAAAGGTGAAGTGAAAGTTCAAGAAGGACAAAGATGCAAAGGGAAACAAGTCAATGTCAGAGCTCCTTGGATGACAAAAACGGGAGAGATTAGGGCTCTTGTAGCCCAGTGGTAATGTTCCTACCTCTGGACCAGGAGGCCTTGGTTCAGGTCCCATCAAGGCCTATCTCTAGATGATGAATGAGCATTGTGTTGTTGGATGTATATGTACAAGGCGCAGGCATATGACTCGACAAGTTGAAGACATTGAGAAGGATCATGCAGGCATGAGGCTGGTGGCTACACTGGGAAGCCTCACCACCACAGCAATGTTATTGGAGGGGCTCCTGTGGTGCACTGGTATGTGCCCCTCTCTGAGCCACAAAGCCTGGCTTCAAACCCCACATCATCCAGAGGCATATCATAACAGGTTGATTGACAATTACAATGAGGCAATAAAAGGATGATGTCAGCCTAATTCTTCCAGGGAGAATTAGGTCAAGTGCAATCGGTTGAGAGGACAATGAGGAGTAAAGTAATCCTGACAGAGAGAATATGAAAATATGTGAACAAGAAACAGCATCAGAAATCCCCTATAACAAGCGTGGGGCTGGATGAACACAGCAGGTCAAGCAGCATCATAGGAGCAGGAAAACTTGACGTTTCGGGCCTAAACCCTTTTCTGATGAAGGGTTTAGG
>JAHRHZ010000015.1:70075-96312 GCA_024137785.1 Ginglymostoma cirratum
CCTAAACCCTTTTCTGATGAAGGGTTTAGGCCCGAAACGTCAAGTTTTCCTGCTCCTATGATGCTGCTTGACCTGCTGTGTTCATCCAGCCCCATGCTTGTTATCTCGGATTCTCCAGCATCTGCAGTACCTTTTATCTCAGAAATCCCCTACTTGCCTGTAGCTAGCAGTTAGATTGGAACAGGTTGTATTAGGAACAAAGAAGCTAATATAAGCAAGATGATGCAGGGCGAAGCTGGAATATACATTGATTTGTGTCAGTGTTTACTAAGGAAGAGGAATCTGACAAAATATAGACAGAAACAGAGTTAATGGACAGGGTGAGAATTGACAGGGAATGGACAGGCTGGCTATGCTTAAGATAAGTCACCATCACTGGCTGGATTGAACCTTAGGTTGTTGGAGGAAGTGGGGGTGGAGACAATGGACAATATTACCATAATCTTCCATAGATACACTTAGATGGAGACACAAGGGAGGACATGGGGTGACAGGATTTATTGCAGTGGTGGGTTAACAGACACTTGGGATCTTGGGTTTCATAACTAAAAGGCATGAGTGAAAAAGCAGGAAAGTGATGTTGACCATAAGAAATAGGAGCAGCAGTAGGCCATTCAGCCCCTCAAGCCTGCTCTGCCATTCTGTAGGATAGTGGCTTATCAGACATTCCTCACACCCACATTCCTGCCCTTTCCCAAGTGACCTTTGATTCCCTGACTGATCAAGAATCTATCGATCTCAGCCTTATATATACACAAGGACTACACCCCCACAGATCTCTGTGGCAAGGAGTTCCAAAGACTCAACCCTCTGACAGAAGAAATTCCTCCTTGTCCATGGCATCCCTTAACCCTGAGATTATGCCCTCTGGTCCTAGACCGTCCCATGAGGGGAAATATCTTCTCAACATTTACAGTGCCGAGCCCCTTAAGAATCCTATATATTTCAATGTAGTCGCCTCTCATTCTTCGAAACTCCAGTGAGTATAGTCCCAAACTGTTTAACCTTTGCTCTTAAAACAATGCCTCCATACTAGGGATCATCCTAGAGAACTTATTCCGAAGCTGTCTCCAATCAAATGATATCTTTCCTTAAACAAGGGGACCAAAACTGCTCACGGTATTCCAGAGATAACAAGGTCTAGAGCTGGATGAACACAGCAGGACAAGCAGCATCAGAGGAGCAGGAAGGCTGAAGTTTCAGGCCTAGACCCTCCTTCAGAAATGGGGGAGGGGAAGGAGATTCTGAAATAAATAGGGAGAGCGGGGGAGGTGGATGGAGGACAAAGGAGAGGATAGGTGGAGAGGAGACAGACAGGTCAAAGAGGCGGAAGTGGAGCCAGTAAAGGTGAGTGTAGGTGGGGATAGGTCAGTCCAGGGAGGACGGACAGGTCAAGCGGGCGGGATGAGGTTAGTAGGTAGGAGATGGGGGTGGGGCTTGAGGTGGGAGGAGGGGATAGGTGGGAGGAAGAACAGGTTAGGGAGGCGGGGACAAGCTGGGCTGGTTTTGGGATACGGTTGCAGGCGGTAGATTTTGAAGCTTGTGAAGTCCACATTGATACCATTGGGCTGCAGGGTTCCCAAGCTAAATATGAGATGCCGTTCCTGCAACCTTTGGGTGGCACTGCAAGAGGCCCAGGATTGACATGTCATCTGAGGAGTGGGAGGGAGAGTTGAAATGGTGGTTCGCGATTGGGAGGTACAGTCATTTGTTGCGAACCGAGCGTAGTTGTTCAACTAAGCGGTCCCCAAGCCTCTTCTTGGTTTCCCCGATGTAGAGGAGGCCACAACGGGTACAGCGGATGCAGTATACCACATTGGCAGATGTGCAGGTGAACATCTGCTTGATGTGGAGTCTTCTTGGGGCCTGGGATGGGGGTGAGAGGGGAGAGATGTGGTCTCACCAGCACCTTTTACAGTTGCAGTAAGAGTTCCCTACTCTTACACTTCAGACCCTTTGAAACAAGGGCCAACATTCCATTAGCCTTTCTGATTACCTGCTGCTCCTGTGTGTTAGCTTTCTATGTTTTGTGCACAAGTTCCCCCATGTCCCTTTGTGTGGCAGCTTTCTGCAGTTTTTCTTCATTTAAATAATACTGCTTATAAAACTCTGGCTGAGCCCAACTAGTGAACTGTGTCTCGTTCTGGTCACCATACCACCTAATGGTCTTTGACAGGGTGCAGATCAGATTTTCCAAAATGTTTCCAGGAACTGAATATTTTAGCCACACAGTAGGTTGGAAAAGCTGGTGTTGTTCTCCTTTGAGCAACTGTGTTAGCCTGTAGACATAGGAGCAGAAATTGGCTATTTATCACATCATGTCTGCTCCATTCAGTGAGATCATGGCTGAATGTCCTCAGCTCCACCTTCCTGCCTTTTCCCAATAACTCTTGATTCCCTCAGCTTTGAACATGACCCAGCCTCTACAACCCACTGCAGTAAAAAATTCCATCGAGTCACTACCCTCTGAGAGAAGAAATTTCTCCTTATCTCTATCTTTATTCTGAGATTGGATCCTCTGGTCCTAGACTCTTACACAAGGGGAAATAAGCTTTCTGCAACTACACTCTAAAGTCTACTAAGAATCTTGTCTGTTTCAATAAGGTCAACTCTCATTCTTAAAACAGGTAATAAGCACTGGCCCATTCTACTCAACCTCATCTCATAAGACAGTCCTTCCATACCTGATATCAACCTAGCGAATCTTCTCTGGACTGCATCCAATGCCATATCTCTTGCCAAGTATTTCTTTCTTTGGATAAGGGGCTCTAAAACTGCTCACAGCATTCCAGCTGTGGTCTGACTAGTGTCTTGTATGGATTTAGCAAAACTTCCCTATTTTTACACTACATGCCCTTTGAAATAAAGGCCAACTTTCCATTTGGAATTTGGACGTAGCTTTTTGTGATTCATAGATAAGGACTCCCAAATCCTAACATTCTGTAGCTTTCTGCGGTCTTTCTCCATTTAAATTGTTTGAAGTTTAAATCAGTGAAGTTTGAGGGAAGATTTGACAGATTTGTACAAGAGAGTTAGATGAGGTAGACCAGGAAAATCTCTTCCAATTAGCTGATGGTATGAAAATGAGGAAACATAGATTTGAGATTTTGAGCAAGAGGTACAGGGAAAATATGAAGAAAAGTATTTTTATGCAGTGTCTCATAATGATCTGGAACTCACTGTGATCGAGGGGAGTGTAATCAGAAACAATTAATGACTTGAGGAGGAAATTGGATGATCACTTGGGAAAAGTCAACTTGCAGGGCTCTGGCAATAAATTGAGGTGGGGTGTGTGCAGTGAGGCTGGGTCTCTCTACAGGGAAGTTCATGGAGTTCATGAGTAGGACAGTCCCTTCACTCTGTGTCAATGACTCTATGGAAGGAATGTTCCCAGTGCCTGAATGATATGGACCATCGTGAAAAAGTTCAGAAAATCAAGTGAGATGGCCAACTAGTCCCTCTTGTTATTTAGAGTAAAATGTCCCATTTCCCACCCATATGTGAAACTGAGTGCCAAGAGACCTACTTGCATGGATCCTCACTCATTAACAGCCTCCCATCTCTGATCCACTTATGGGAAGAGAGAGTGCAGAAGTGATTTACAAGAATGGTTTCAGGTTTGACAAAATTCAGTCATGAGGATAGATTGAAGAAGTTGGGAATGTTTTCCTTGAAGAGAATAAGGCTAAGAGTAGATTTGACAGAGGTTTTCAACATCACGAGTGAACAGGACAGAACAGATAGGGAAAAGCTGTTCTCACATGTAAGAGAAAACAGAATGAGATGGTGTAGTTGAAAGTGATGCGAAATTAACCAAGGGTGATGTGAGTAAGAGCTTTTTCACACGGCGAGTAGTTAGGATCTGGAATGCACTGCTGGGAAATATGGTTCAATTGATGCATTCAAGAGGGCATTGGATGGTTATTTGGATAGAAATGGTGTTCAGAGGTATGGGGAAAAGGCAGGAGCTTAGCACTCAGGGATAGAACTAGCACAGGCATGATGGGGCGAATGGCCTCCTTCCAAACCGTAACAATTCTCTGATTCTGTGATGCTGGATATACATCTCGTCTGATCCCTTTACATCTCAATAAAGTATCTTTCAATTCCTTTCTTTCTCACATGTTTAACATCCTGGCACTTAAATGCATCAATACAGCTCACCTCAACTTCTCCCTCCAGCAGAAAGTTACACATTCTCAGTACTCTAGGAAAAGGATGAGTTTCCTGAATTTCTTATTGGATTTCATAGCAGTAATGCTCTTTCATCCTGGTCTCCCCAAGAAAGGAATTGTATTTTCCATGTCCAACTTATTGAGGCCTCTCAAAATTGCACAGATCTCAATCAGGTCATCCCTCAGTCTCTGTTTTTTACGATGAGAAAAGGACCCCTGGCTGTTATTTTCCAGGAACTGATAATAGTCTTTCAGCAGTGAACCATTTGGTGTTATGTTGATTTTCTTTTACTGACACTAGCCGTTAGCTGCTTTTGGGATGTGAGTGAAGGAGGGGCAGGTCTTTTCATTTCTCTGTTTCCCATCAAACTGAATGTCCTTGCTTTGAGATAGAAATTGACCTAACTTCACACAATAATACAATAAAATAATCCAAGTGGAATTTCTCCGCGCTGATCCAGCTGATTATATTTGGATACAATAACTGTTCAGTGTGAAAAATTAAGAAGTTTATTCATGCCATAACAAATGAAAAATGTTCCCTTGATTTCTCCCTAGACTTGTTTGAAATATCACTGTTCTTGGGTTATGTTATTGAATATTACTGTCATGGTTTGTGTTTGAAAAGGAAATGTTTCTTTGTATTTTTCCTCGAGGTAAAATTTGCAGAATCCTACTACAGCACACAGCTGTTTTGTAATTGTCCTAATGTCTTTGCCATTTAATCTGCAGTCCCTAATTTTGAAGCCCAGCTTCATCATTTGTGATATTTTGACCACTGTGAACATTTTGACTGGGTCACTGGTACGAAGTGTTGCTTTTTTTTTCAACCTGTAGCCATTAGTTGTAACCCCAACAGAAAGACAAAACAATGAAAATCTCTCTCCCATCAATCTCCGCCTTTAGCAGAAATTTTGAGCCATTATAACAGTATTCTGCTAATACATCCAGCACATGCGGCCTCCTTCTGTGCCTTTATCCCTGCTGTCAGGTGTTGCAATTTTACACTTGACTGAATCAGACAACCAATCTTCTTACAACTGCTTAGCTTCAAATTTTCAGATAATTTGAGTGATGTGCAAAAGAAAGTAATGTTGCTGCAGCATTTGTCTTCAGTCCGCTGCATGGAGAGAGGACAGATCATTCGGATTCTAAAACGTACATCTCACACTTTTAGAGATGAAAATCGCGTAGCTTTCATTTAAGAAATGAACCTGCTGGGGTAGAAATTGGGCTCTGCTCCACATCTAATCTAACAGCTTTAAACAGGCTTCATGAGAGCCTATCTGAATGGGGTAGGTGAATGGGGGAGGGTATTAACATTTCGCACCAAGAATGCATGGCCCCATGATAGCAGTTCCATCTAATTTTTTTTTCCAGACATTACTGCTTTTTTTTTAAACAAATGTAAATGAAGGGCCTATCATTTCTTGTAGGCCTACCCTAGCAAACTGAATAGCGAAGAGCAGGGCCAGACTGGGGCCTGTCCTGCTCAACATTCTCCAGCAATCGCTGCAGTTTATTCGAAGACCTACCAGCAAAAGGGCAGCTCAAGAATTTTTGAAGCTTATTCAAGGGGAAGGGGAGGGCTCTCCGGACTCTACCACATACACTCCCCACCAGCCCTGTCACTGTTCACACCACCACCATCCCCCGACCCAGCACAACATTCAGGATCCCATCAGCCCCATGGGGAACCCATTACTCATCATCTACGTATGAGTGATTGGCCTTTAGAAAATAAAAACATCACAAACAGGAGCAGGAGTAGGCTATTTGGCCTTTCAAGCCTGCTTCCCCAGTCAATATGACTAACCATTCAATCAATTCCCTAGTCCCACTTTGTCCCCATACCTTTTGATCCCTTTAGTCCTAAGAACTATATCTGACTCCTTCTTGAAAACATTCAATTGTTTTGGCCTCAACTACATTTCACAGGCTCCCCACTCTCCAGGTGAAGACATTTCTCCTCATCTCAGTCCTAATTGGTCTCCCCGTGTCCTTAGACTGTAACTCCTGTTCTGAACTCCCTGGTCATTGGCAACTTCCTTTCTGCTTTTACCCTGTCAAGTCTTATTAGAATTTTATAGGTTTCTATGAGATTTCTCCCTCCAGTTTTCTAAAATCCAGTGAATATAGCACCAACTGATCCAGTCTCTGTTCATACACCTCTCTGATCATCCTAGAGAACAGCCTGGCTCAACAGACCCTCAAACAGCATGATTTTGGGGAACACAGCCATGATTTTATGTTTGAAAACTGGAGTCAAGGAATTCCTGCGAGGAGAAGGAGAGGTTGGGCAGGCTGGTCATTTTTTCACTGGAGCATAGGAGGCTGAGTGGTGACCTTATAGAGATTTGTAGAATGATGAAGACCATAACATAAGGTGAATATCAAAGGTCTTTTCCCTTGGGTGGGGTCTTCAAAACTAGGGGGCATATTTTTAAGGTGAGAGGAGAAAGATTTAAAAGTGACCTGAGGGGCAACGTTTTCACACAGAGGGCAGTTTGTACTTGGAATGAACTGCCAGATGAAGTGTTAGACGCAGGTACAGTTACAACATTTGAAAGACATTTCGATAGGTACATGAACAGGAAAGGTTTGGAGGATATTGGCCAAATGTGGGCAAAAGGACAAGTTTTAGTTTACAAAACTTGGTGGGCATGGACGATTTGGACCAATGGGTTTGTTTCTACGCTCTACGACTCTACATCTCTATGTTCGATCAACAGTGATCCTAGTGAATGGTCCACCAGGCACAAGAGGCTAAATGACCTACTCCTGTTCCTATTTCTGATGGTTTTATTGTGTTATAGGCACCTCAGTGATGATTGTTTTCAGCCGAGATTTAAAAATGAGCATAGTATCGTTCAGGAACAGTGAAAAGTCAATCTCAGAAAATGCCAGGTAGGGATAATTTTAAAAGATAATTTGAAAGAGGACATGGTTTTAAACAGAAAGGCAGGATGCTTTGAGAGGATTTGAGGAAAATCTTTTTGTTCCAGAGGGTGGTGGCAGTCAGGAACACATTGCCTGGGAGGGTAGTTGAGACAGGAAACACCACAATTTTCAAAAAGCTTTTGGATGAGTATATTCACAGCTGTTGACCCATTGCTGGAAAGTGGGACTATTATGGGGTAGTGGCATATTTTTGATGGTACAGACTTGATGAATCAAAGGGACTCCTTTACACTGTGTGATTCTAATGATTTTTCTCCAATCATTGTACAAAGCCTCGCTGTCCCAGGACCACGGAAACTTTCCACATTTTTAATAATAGCAACACCTTACCAATGATTCAGAGTCCAAAGTTCATAATAGTGTCATTGTCAGCTGTGACTCAGGGGCTAGCATGCTTACCCATTTCAGAAAATTGTTAATTCAATCTCATTTCTGAGTGTTGAGCACCTGCTAAAAACTGACAGGCCCATGACATGCTGAAGTGCCATCCTTCAAACGTAATATTAAACTGAGTTTGCCTGCTCTCTCAGTTGGACATAAAAGATTCCCATGGCCCTAAGAGCAGAATTTTTTTTTTGAAGTGTCCTGGGCAATATTTATCTCCTAATCAATGGCACAAAGACTGATTATCAGGTCATCTGCTTGTTGCAGCCTGTGGGATCTTGCCAAGTGCAAGTTGGTTGCTGAGTTTCCTCCTTGAGAACTGTGACTTCAAACATGCCTTCTTTTTAAAATAAAGCCCTTTGTGGCATTCTGTGATTGTGAAGTGATCAAAAATAGAAATCGTTCTTTTTAATCCCCTTGGTTGTGGCAGAAAATGAAATGAACACATTGAAACCACATTTCACACTCTCAGGATGCTCCAAAGTGTATCACAGCTGATGGAACATCTCTGAATTTGTCTGTGCTGGTCTTGATTGAAGGACAAAACATTGGAAGAACATCCTTTCTATTTCAATGGACTAGAGGCTTAGCTCGGCATTTTATCCACCTTTATTCACTCATGGGATGTGGACATCGCTGGCTGGTCCAGTATTTATAGCCCATTCCTAGTCACCCTTGAGAACCTGATGGTGAGCTGTTTTCTTGAACTGCTGCAGTCCATGTGCTGTAGGTTGATCCACAATGCCATTAGGGAGGGAATTACAGGATTTTAACTTACAAACAGTGAAGGAACGGTGATATATTTCCAAGTCAGGATGGTGAGTGGCTTGGAAGGGAAATTGCAGGTGGTGTTACCATGTATTCACCAATGTATTCAACATGTCCACACCAACCCGCAGAGCATCTCACCCTGACTCATCACCCTATAACCCACCTAATCTATACATCCCTGAACTCAATCCACCGAGCCTGCACGTCTTTGGGCTGTGGGAGGAAACCGGAGCACCCAGAGGAAACCCACACTGACATGAGGAGAACATGCAAACTCCACACAGGCAATCACCTGAGGGTGGAGTCGAACCCGAATTTCTTGAGTCCTGTTGAAGAAAGATAGTTTATTGAAACTTTCTGTCATGTACTCATTGTGACATTCACAAGAAATGCCAAGGAAAAGGGAAATAACATTTCCTACTGCATGATAAGGAATTGCTGATTCATTGGCAAGTGAATTCTGATTTGTAGAGTTGTTGGCATTGGAAGAAACACCAGTTAGATAAAGACTGATGGTTACCTGCCACCTCCAACATCTAAACATGTGGTTTTGTTTATTCATTTATGAGGTGTGGGCACCACTGGCTAGGCCAGCAGTTTTTGCCCATCCTTGTGCTTGTTAGCAGACAAAAGTGGTTAGCACTGCTGCAGACATAGGTTCGATTCCAGTCTCGGGTGACTGTCTTTCTAGAGTTTGTACATTTTCCCTGTGTCTGTGTGAGTTTCCTCTGGGTGCTCCAATTTCCTCCCACAGTCCAATGATCTACAGATTAGGTGGATTGACCACGCTAAATTACCATAGAGTCCAGGGATATGCAGGCTAGTTAGATTAGCCATGGGAAATGCAGGGATAGAGTAGGGGGTTGGGTCTGGGTCAGATGCTCTTCAGAGGTCAATACAGGCTCACTGGGCCAAATGGCCTCTTCTTGCATATTGGGATTCTACAATTCTATGGTTCTGTTACCCTAGTTTGCCCTGGAACTGTTTGTTAGCATGTCGCCAAAGCCTATCACTTTGGGGCTGCACTCTGAATCAAACATGCCCAATCCAGAGACTCTCCTGCTACCATCCACTGGAGATGTGTTGGAGGATTTACAGGGTGACACTCCTCTAACACCTCTTCCTCAGCCACCAAGACCTGAGGTGGGACTAGTCCAGAAGCAGAGACTGCACCACAAGACTTCAAAGGCGCTTCACGGAGGCATTCAAAAGCGGAATTTGAATCAAAACCTGAGCATGCTTGCCTACGTGTAAGGGTGGTAGAGGTAGAAACTGTCATAGCACTTAAGAACGATTGAGATGAGCACTTGTGATACCAAGGCATACAAGGCTTTGGGTGAGGTACTGGGAAATTTGATTAGAATAGTTAGGAACATTGGAACAGGAGGAGGCTATTCAGGCCCTCCTGTCTGCTTTGCTGTTCAATGAGATCATGGCCAATGTGTGGCCTAACTCCATATACCTGCCTTTGGACCAAATCCCTGAATACCTTCACTTAACAAAATTTTACCTATCTCAGATTTAAAATTAACAACTGATCCAGCATCCACTGCTGTTTATGGAAGAGAATTCCAAACCTCTCCCAGCCAGTTCGGTGACTGTTTTTCACTGGCATGGACAGAATGGGCTGAAGACCTTTTATCTGTGTTGTAGATCCCAATAACTGCACGTCTTTAAAAAGATATCAAGAGAGGTCAAAGAGATGGGATTTTAAGGAGCAATTATAAGCGAAACAAGACATTGAGCTTTAGGGAAGGAATTCTAGAGCTTTGAGCACAGGTAGCTGAAGGTGCGGTCACCAATGATGGAGCAATTAATTTTGAGGATGTTCAAGGTCAGATTGACGATAGACGTCAACAGCTCAGTTATTTGACCCACTCAATTCCTTTCAAGGTGGGGAAGTATTTCTCTCCTAGCTCCGTTTAATCTTGTGTACTGCAGGTTCGTGAGAATCTGGAGGAATTTCTAATAATGACATTGTTTTTACAACTGAATTATATCCTGAATTGATTTCTCCTTGCATACACTCTACGGACCAAAGCTGATTAATTGTTACTGAGCCATTTTAGCAAAATGTCTGTTACCATCAATTAATCAGGCAAAATAGCAACCACATGTAAAACACTTATCCAATAACGCAGCTGGTCAGCATCCCCTGGGCATTTCAAACACAAGGAATGGTTAGAACAGAAAGAAAAGGTGGCAACAGCCTTAGTCATGCAGGAAATCCCTCTGAATGATAATTTTCAATTATCTGGGCACACCTAGCAGATAAGCATTGTCTCCATGTGTACCCCCCTCTCTCAGTTATACAAAGAAACATCTATTTCATAATTCCCTCTACGTGATTAACAAAAGACACATTGAGAGACTGTTCCACCTACCATGCTTAGTGGGGGATTTCGGGGGGAGTCCCGGTGTTTGTCAGGGGTGTGGTGAGGGATAGGATTCTGGTGGCTGCTCACTGCTGGCATCTGAATGCTCCCCTTGACTGGAGAGCTTTTGTGTCTCAAACAGGAACTCCAGGCCCCCGATGGGTGCACTATCAGGAAGATAAAAGCCTGTAATAGGAGCTGTGGTCATGGAATCGGATGGGTCCCATTGTCACTTATAGTGTGAAGGAAATTAGTATCAGGTGATTATATAAAGGAAAGGAAACTTTACATGATTACAAAATAAGGCTTTTCTATTAAATCTGCCAACTACAAACTGACTGATTTAAGCTACAACATACCTGGTCAACAAATATACGCACACACGCAAAACAAACATCCTGGATTGCACTGTACTGGAGAATAGGTGTCAAACACACAAACATAGAAAGTAGGAGCAGCAGTAGACCATTTGGCCTTCTGAGCTGGCTCTGCCATTCAATATGATCACAGCTAATCATCCAACTCAGTACACTGGTCCCACTTTCTCCCCATACCTTTTGATCGCTTTAGCCCTAACAACGACATCTCATCTTGAAAACATTTAATGTTTTGGTCTCTGTGCAGAGAATTCCACAGGCTTCCCATTCTGTGATGAAGAAATTTCTCCTCATCTCAGTCCTAAATAGCCTACTCTATATCCTTAGACTGTGATCCCTGGTTCTGGACTGTCTGATCATTGGGAATAACTTTCCTGTGTTTATCCTGTCTAGTCCTGTTTGAATTTTATAGGTTTCTGCGAGATGCCCCTCATTCTTCTAAACTGTCATGGATATAATCCTAGCCAATCCGATTTCTCTTCATACACTAGTCCTTTAACCCCAGGAATCAGACAGATCAAACTTCATCGAACATCCTTCCTGCCCAGCATTCATTTTACAATTTCCAAGTATTTTTAGTGTAAACAGTCGGAAGCTAACTGCCCTGGGTGCTCTTGGTTGACCCTTGTGTCACTGTCATTGAATTCCCCACTATCAGCATTCTGGGGATTACCATTGTTCAAAATTTCACTTAGATTGGTCATATAAATACAACGACTACAAAAGCAGGTCAGAGCTTTGGAATTCAGTGGGGAGTAACTCACCTCCTGTCTCCTAAAAACCTGTCCACCATCTACAGGGCACAAGTCAGGAGTGTGATGAAATACTCCCCACTTACCTGGACGAATGCAGCTCCAAAAACAATCAAGAAGCTTGGCACCATCCAGAAGTCGCATGACACCAGGTTATAGTTCAACGGGTTTATTTGAAATCACAAGCTTTCTGAGCACTGCCCCTCCATTAGGTTTAGTGTGAGAAAAGAGCACACAGACACAGAGTTTATAGGTGGAGAGATCAAAATACCATACAAATGGTGTGAGTGGTGTATGGAATAATTATACTGTGCAGCTGGCTAAGAGTGTTAGACTGTGTGAGTAAAGCAGCTGAATAACAAGCAAAGGGATAATTACAAAAAAAATAAAAAGAAGGTGGTGCTGGAGACAAACCAAATGGCTGGAACAACATGATAGGTATAAGGGTCTATACAAAACAATCCAAAACTGTACAAACTAATTAAGGTCGAGAGATCATAAGTTATCAAGGTGATAGTGACAAAACAGTACAGCAAGAAGATTTTACCGATATAGAACAGTGGGATGGGGTCACATGTAATGCGACATGAACCTAAGATCACAACTGAGGCTGTCTTATGGGTACAGAACTTGGCTATCAGCCTCTGCTTGGCGATTCTGCATTGTTGTGTATCTCAAAGTCCCCCTTCGAGGTTGCTTACCCGAAATTCAGAGGATGAATTTCCGCAAGCCCACGGATAACCTCATGATGCTGCACTTCTCCAGCTTCCATCCTAAACATATTAAAGAAGCCATCCCTTACGGACAGGCCCTGCACATACACAGATGAGGAGGAATGTGTTGGACACCTAAAGATTTTGAAGGACACCCTCATAAGAACGGGATACGATGCTCAACTCATCCAGCAACAGTTCCAACATGCCACAGTGAAAAACCGTAACGACCTCCTTAGAAGGCAGACACTGGATATGTCTGATAGAACACCCTTCATCATCCAGTACTTCCCTGGAGCAGAGAGATTATGCCATGTTCTCCACCGCCTTCAACATGTCATCAATGACGATGAGCATCTCACCAAGATCTTCCCCATGCCTCCACTTCTCGCCTTCAAACAACCGCCAAACCTTAAACAGACCATTGTTCACAGCAAACTACCCAGCCTTCAGGACAACATCGACCACAACGCCACACAACCCTGTTATGATAACCTCTGTAAGACATGTCAAATCTTCAACATGAACACTACCGTCACATGTGGGAACACCACCCACCACGTACACGGCAGATACTCATGTGACTTGGCCAACGTTGTCTATCTCATACGCTGCAGGCAAGGATGCCCCGGGGTGTTGTATATTGGTGAGACCGTGCAGATGCTATGATAAAGGATGAATGGACACCACACAACAATCACCAGACAGGGATGTTCCCTCCCAGTGGGGAACACTTCAGCAGTCAATGAAATTCAGCCTCCAGTCTTCGGGCCAGCGCCCTCCAAGGCAGGTTTCAGGATACACAACAACGCAGAGTCGCTGAGCAGAGACTGATAGCCAAGTTCAGTCCCCATGCAGACGGCCTCAACCATGATCTTGGGTTCATGTCACGCTACATGTAGCCCCATCACACTGCTCTGTATCTGTAAAATCTTCCTTACTGTCCTGTTTTGTCACCGTCACCTTGATAACCTGTTATGATCTCTCAACCTCAATTGGTTTGTACAGTTTTGGATTACTTGTTATTTTGGTTAGACCCCCAGCATGCGACTCTTATACCCCTCACGTAAGTCCAGCCGTTTAGTTTGTCTCTAGCACCATCTTATTTTTAATTTTTTGTCATTATCTCTCTGCCTCATTTAACCTGATTAAAATGCATCCCTTCACGTGTTATTGAGCTGTTGACACTTTACTCACACCGTCTAACACTCTTGGTCACCTGCAGAGTCTTATTATTTCACACAGCACTCACACCATTTGTGTGGTTTTTTGATCTCTCTGCCCTTGATCTCTCTGCCCATAAACTCTGTGTCTGTGTGCTCTTCTCTCTCACTTCACATGACAAAAGAGGAGTGAGGTTCTGAAAGCTTCTGATTTCAAATAAACCTGTTGGCCTATAACCTGGTGTCGTGTGAATTCTGACTTTATCCACCCCAGTCCAACACCGGCACCTCAACATCATGAACACCAGCCATGACAAAACAGCCCACTTGATTGGCATCAAATCCACAATTACCTATTTCTTCCATCACCAGCGCTCAGTAGCAGCAGTATGACCTACAAGATGCACTGCAGAAATTTACCAAGGCTCTTTAAGCAGCACCTTCCAAAGCCACAACCACTTCCATCCAGAAGGACAAGGGCAGCAGGTACATGGGAACGCCATCACCTGTAAGATCCCCTCCAAGCCAGTCACCATCTTGACTTGGAAATATATCACCATTCCTTCAGTGCTGCTGGGTCAAAATCCTGGAATTCCCTCCCTAAAGGCATTGTGGGTCAACCCACAGCACATGGACTGCAGCGGTTCAAGAAGGCAGCTCACCCCCACCTTCTCATGATGTCTAAATCAGTGATTCTTACATTTCAAAAACAAAATAAAAATAGATATCTTAATATCCCTGCCCCATAAAAATCTATAAGATGCAATTTTGAAATGTTCTCTTGTTCTGGTCTCCCCCACCAGAGGAATTGGTTTCTCCCTAATTACTGCATCCGCATCTTAATTATACATGTCAATTGGATCACTATGCAGTCTTCAGTCAAGAGAATAACAGTATACCATACGGTGAGAGCGTGGGTAAGTGGATCCATGAAAAGATCAGCCATGATCTTGTTGAATGGCGGAGCAGGCTCGAAGTGCCAGAAGGCCTACTCCTGCTCCTAGTTCTTATGTTCTTATGTTTCCTGCTCCTCTGATGCTGCCTGGCCTGCTGTGCTCCTCGAGCTCCGCACATGTTCTCTCTGACTCCAGCATCAGCAGTACTTACTATCTCTGCCTTTGTAAGTTATTCCTTTTATTCCTGGTGAACCTACACCCCCTCTTAAATCTCCGTTCCCAGAGCTGAACATGAGTAGTAGATAGAGTCAGCTCTGCAGAGCACTCTACAAACTGATGTGGGTCTTTGTATTCAAGCTTCTTACAGAAGGTATTTGGCATTGTTTCTTCAGCTGGCAAACGTACTGCCATCCTGCTGGGAATTTTCTTTGGTTCAGGGATTTGAACAGGGTTTAACAAATCCGCAAATTCTTTGAGTAATAGATTGTGAACACCATTCTACGCTCCTGTCAGTGCACTAACTCTCCAGTTAATAATTCTCCAGTGTCATTACTGTGAGCATCACAGCAACTGTTACTGCTTCTAATCATCTCAAATGTTAATCTCTACTGCTTTTTTCTTTATTCATTCATTTGAAGTGGGCATCACTAGAAAGGCCAGTATTTATTGCCCATCTCTAATTGCACTTGAGAAATCTACAACCTGCAAAAATGGTTTGCTCAGTCAAAATGAGGGCAGTTAGGAGTCAACCATGTTGCTGTGAGTCTGGAGTCACATGTACGCCAGACCAGGTAAGGATGGCAGATGTCTGTCCCTAAAGATTGGGAATGAACCAGCTGGGTTTTTACAACAATCTGGTAGTTTAGTCATCGCTAATGATGGACCCAGTATTTTAAATAGAATTTATTAAGTGATTGAATTGTGATTTTTCCCAGAAACAAGAGTCGGATTTGTGTGCTGACATTGTCTCCTTCCTCCACCTCCACACCTGGAAGTTGCCGAGGAGAACACAGACTGCCCAATTACTTAGAAACATGGAAACTAGGAGCAGGAGTAGACACTTCAGCCCCTCAAACCTGCCCTGTCATTCAATAAGACCATGGCTGATCGTCCACCTCAGCATCCTGCTCCCACTTTCTCCCTGGATCATATCCTTTGTGAAACCATTCAATGTTTTGGCCTACCTGCTCTTTCAGGACGGAAGGGTGGGCAGCTGGGGTCGAGAGTTGGGTGAGTGTTTTGGAGTCTCACCTGGTGCTAGGTTGGCAGGCCCTTGTGAGGAGGTGGGGCATTAGGCTTTCAAAGGCCAAGGTGGGTGGAAAACCTTGGGGAGGGAAGGGGAAGACCCTCTGATGGGTTAGATGGCAGAAGCATGCAAAGATTCCCCTTTCACAAAGCTTTGTATTCTCTGCCCCAATGCATTCAAATGTTCTCTGTCCTGCTATAACCTCCTTAATAATAGATTACTCACAATAGTAGAATCTTTCATAATAGTAAAATAATTTATAAGTGCATTTCGAACCATTCTGAGTTGCACATTAGGGAATGTTTACTTTTCTCTGGACAGCATGATAACTCTGATGTGCCTCAATAAAATTGCCATAAAAGGCTGCATTTGTTGGATATTGTTGCTGGTTTTGCCATCATTTAAAGCCCTGGGGCTCAGCTTCCACAGCTATGGTATTGAAACACAGACACAAGTTCTGAGCCACAAAGAGAGATTTTAAATGAGTTGGCCAAAAACTTGGTAAAAGGAGTAGTTTTGAAGATAAAATGGTCAACAAGCCAAGTAATGTCTGTGCAGTTCTAGAAGCACACAGAATCTTGCAGCTCAGAAACAGACCCTTCAGCTAATCCATACCTTCTATCAGCGCAATCTTCCTTCAGGTGCTCCTTCTCCTCAATGATTTGATTTGATTTTTTATTATCACATGTACCTAGGTACAGTGAAAAGTTTTGCTTTGCCTACCATACAGGCAGACCATACCATACCATTAGGATAATAGAACAGAGCAAGGAACACAATGCTACCGCTGTAGAGAAGGTGCACAAGGAGTGAGATCAACATTAAATTTCAAATTTGAGAGGTCCATTCAGGAATCGAACAGCAGTGGGGAAGAAGCTGTTCTTGAATCTGTTGGTCTGTGCATTTAAGCTTTTGTATCTTCTGCCCGATGAAAAGAGGGTGGAAGAGGCTATAACTGGGCAGGAGAGATCTTTGATTATGTTGGCTGCCTTCACAAGGCAGAGAGAAGTATAGATGCAGTCAGAGAGGGGCATCAACACTGAGCAGTTGTGGCAACAAAAAATTACCAAGGCTTCATGTGGGGACACTTCAAAGGTGCCCTGTCCATCCACTACCCCTGTGCAGTGACCCCATTACCTCTAGTAGGTCAGGCTGAGGAGGATGCACTTGACCCCATGCAGGAGACCCTCTGCAGGCCAGAGCTCTCGAGAACCCCAGACCACCAGAACATAGCTACCAAGGTCATGAGATAACAAGACGTAGAGCTGGATGAACACAGCAGGCCAAGCAGCATCAGAGGAGCAGGAAGGCTGACATTTCGGGTCCAGATCCTTCTTCAGAAATTTCAGAATGTTTCAAAATATTTCTGAAGAAGGGTCTAGGCCCGAAACATCAGCCTTCCTGCTCCTCTGATGCTGCTTGGCCTACTGTGTTCATCCAGCTCTGCACCTTGTTATCTCAGATTCTCCAGCATCGGCAGTTCCTACTATCTCCACGACCAAGGTCATATTGGTCAACAGGGAACAATAATCAGCAACACATCTGTGGGCATTGGGATTGCACCAGGGCACTGTGATAGGAAAAGAACAATTAAGAAATTATAAAGGCACAAAGGTAGTATACCTATCATTGCTATAATGAAACATGTTTGTAAATGTGTGTTTAATTTTATGTTTACTAATTTTTAAAAATTCATTCAAGGGATGTAGGTGTCGCTGGCTAGAACGGCATTTATTGCCCATCCCTAATTGCCCAGGGGGCAGTTGACAGTCAACTATATTGCTGTGGGTCTGGAGTCACATGTAAACCAGACCAGGTAAGGATGGCAGATTTCCTTCCCTAAAAGACATTAATGAAGTAGATGGGTTTTTCTGACAATTGGCAGTGGATTCATGGCCATCATTAGATCCTTAATTGCAGATTATTATTTAATTCAAATTCCACCATCTGCCATGGTGAGATTCAAATCCAGGTCCCCAGAATGCTATCTGGGTCTCTGGATTAATAGTCTAGCGATAATATCAGTAGGCCATCATTTTGTTGTACTGTACGCATTTAACTTATACAGATTAATACCAATTTTTTAGAATTTAAATGGGCATTGGTTGCTTCTGTGAAGGGGTTTCTTTTACAAAAACACGGTCAGAGCATCTGTAGTGGAGAGGATGCAGAGATTTACCAGGATGCTGCCGGAGCTGGAGAGTTTCAGTCAAGAAGAGAGATTGGACAGACCATGGTTGTTTTCCTTGGAGCAGAGGAGATCGAGAGGGGACATGATGGAGATGGATACAATTATCAGGGACATAGACAGGGTAGACAAGAAAAAGCTTTTTCTGTTGATGGAGGGATCAATGACCGAGGGACATAGATTTAAGGTAAGGGGAAGGAGGTTTAGAGGAGATGTGAGGAAAAACATTTTTAACCAGAGAGTGGTGGGAATACGTTAAGGGTGTTAGAGACAGAAAAGCTTACAAGGTTTATGAAGTATATAAATGTGCAAATGCGTCTCTCAGATCATTTAGTCAACCTGCCTTATTACAAATAAGTAGATTCAAGTAGCCCGGTTCCTGATTGGATCCACAACATATTAATAAAGGGGAACCAATTTAAGACTGAGATGAGAAGAGGAATCTCTTCTTTGAAGAGTTGTGAGTTTTTGGAACTCCTTGTGTCAGAGAGCTGTGGGTATGGAATTTTTGTATATATTTAAGGCTGTGGTTAATAGATTTTCAATCAGATTCTTGAATCACAGGTTAAGGGGGAAAAGCAGATGTGAGGAGTTTTTTTTAACTCATTCATGGGATGAGGGTGTTGCTGGCTAGGCTAGCATTGCCCATCCCAGAGGGCAACTAAGAGTCAACCACATTGTTGTGGGTCTGGTGTCATTTGTAGATTAGACCAAGTAAGTACGGCAGTTTCCTTCCCTAAAGGACATCAGTGAACCATACGGTTATCATGAGACTCTTAATTCCCAATTTTTATTGAATTCAACTTCCACGGTCTGTTGTGGTAGGATTCAAATCTGGGTCCCCAGAATATTACCTGGATCTCTGGATTAACAGTCCAGTGATAATGCCATTAGACCATCACCTCTCCATGTCAGATTAGCCATCATCCTGTTGAATGGCAGAGCAAGGGCCGAATAAGGTCCACTTCTTCCTGGACCAAAGACCTGAACCATTCCCACCGACCACCACCCTCCTCCGCTTGGCTGAGCTTGTCCTTACCCTCAACAACTTCCCTTTCAACTCCTCTCATTTTCTTCAGGTAAGAGGGGTTGCCATGGGTACCTGCATGGGCCCCAGTTATGCCTATCTCTTCATGGGGTACATGGAACATTCCTTGTTCCAGTCCTATTCCGGCCCCCACCCACAACTCTTTCTCCGATACATCAATGATATCATCGGTGCTGCTTCCCTCTCTCGTCGAGAATTGGAAAACTTCATCAATTTCGCATCCAATTTCCACCCTGCCCTCGCTTTCACCTGGTCTATCTCTGACTCCTCCCTTCCCTTCCTCGACATTTCTGTTTCCATTTCTGGGGATAGACTGGCCACTAATATCCATTACAAACCCAACGACTCCCACAGCTACCTGGACTCTACATCCTCACACCCCACTTCCTGTAAAGACTCCATCCCATTCTCTCAGTTCCTCTGTCTCCATCGCATATGTTCAGATGAGGCCAACTTCGACAAGGGAGCCTCCGAAATGTCCACATTCTTCCTCAAACGAGGATTCCCCAGTTCCGTTGTCGACAGGGCCCTCAATCGGGTCCAACCCATCTCCAGCACTTCTGCCCTCACCCCTTCTCTTCCCTCCCGCAACAGCAATAGGGTTCCCCTTATCCTCACCTACCATCCCACCAGCATCCGCATCCAGTAGATCATCAGATGCCATTTCTGCCACATCCAGCAAGATGCCACCACCAGACACATATTCCCCTCCCCTCCCTTGTCTGCCTTCCACAGGGACCATTCCCTCCGGGACACCATGGCCCATACTTCCTTCACCTCCAACATCTCCCACAGCCCTACGGCACCTTCCCCTGTAACCGGCGAAGGTGCAACACCTGCACATTTATCTCCTCCCTCCCCAGTTTCCAAGGGCCCAAACATACCTTCCGGGTGAAGCAACACTTCACCTGCACTTCCAAGAATCTAGTCTACTGCATTTGCTGCTCACAATGTGGTCTCCTCTACTCTGGGGAAACAAAGCATAGACTTGGTGACCGCTTCGCAGAACATTTACGTTCTGCTCGCAAAAAAGACCCTGAACTACCTGTTGCCTGCCACTTCAATGCACCATCTTGGCTCCCTGGCCAACATCTCTGTCTCTGGCTTGCTACAGTGTTCCAGTGAAGCCCTCATTTTCCGCTTGGGGACACTACAGCCCTCCAGACTCAATATTGAGTTCAATAATTTTGGGGCCTAAACTCTCCTATGTCCCAGCCCCCCTACCCCACACACCAGGCCTTGTTACCACATAGCCTGTGACTACACACTCCCTGTTGTTAGTCACTAACAGTCCCCATTAACAACTATTCACCCTCGCAGCCTGGTCGTTAGCAACTCCTTTGTCTGTCCGACTGTCATTCTCTTTCTTTTGGCTCTATCCTATCATTTACTCCCTACCCCACCCACCTCCCTATTTTCTGCATATTAACTGACGTTTTCCCAGCCACCATCAGTTCTGAGGAAGGGTCACCGGACCCGAAACGTTAACTCTGTTTTCTCCTCCAGAGATGCTGCCAGACCTACTGAGCTTTTCCAGCAACTTTGTTTTTGTTCCGAATAGCCTATTTCTGTTCCAATTTCGTATGGTGTTATATTGTCCTAATAAAGTGTCCCAAAAACACTTTTTGAATTCCTTCTCATACCTACCTCAGCCAATTTGATTTTCCCAATCTACATGAAAATTAAAGTCACCCATTGTTAATGTACTGCATTTGTTACACGTCTTCATTATCTCCTGATTTATTTTCCGTCCTATGGTATAGCTACTGTAAGAGGGAGGCCAATGGAATACTCCTCTTGTTATTTCTGCCTCCACTCACATGGGTTCGGGATTTTCTGATACAAGATCATTTCTTCCCACCCTCAGTGAATCCTCCAAGTGATATTAAACATTGAGGAGGAGCTGATTCACCGGTTGACAGAGAGCGGAGTGTGATAACCAGCAGCAGGTTTCCTTGCTTATGTTTGACCTGATGCCATGACAGTTCATGATGCCTGGAGTCCATGCTGAGGATTCCCAAGGTAATTGCCTCCCTCACTATGGACCACTGTGCCACCACCTCTGTTGTGCCGGTCCTGGTGATGGGACAGGATGTACCTTTGGATGGTGATGGTGGTGTCTGTGCATTTTAAAGTAGAATTCAAAGGCTAATGACTGAACTTTCCCATTTTGATGGTTAAGCTATGTTTTGATTTTGGGGATCTTAACAGTCGGTGCCCTGTGATACCTCACGGTGACTTTTCTTATATTACTTTCATGCACTCAGCCTCTATAGCATCTTTCTCTTCAATCATGCGACACAAGAGAGATGGAAGCATTGGCCCCTACTGGGCCCTCCTGTCATACAAACTGTTCGCACCATATTTAGTACTGCCCGGAGGTACAGCACTCCAGGTGCTACAAGGCAGGAAATAGCTCACACTGGGTGTACTAGCAGCATTCTTACATGGGACATGTCCCAGAAGGAAAAGCAGGCATCCCCTTTTGCCAGCAAGAAACTTTAGCTGTTGGTGGATGCAGGAAGGGGCACATCTCTTCCCTACACACCACGAGAGAAGACCTTCCTCCATTCCCCCCTGAACTTCCTGTGGTTGGTCCCCATTCCCCCTGAAATTCCTGTGATTGGTCCCCATTCCCCCTGAAATTCCCCTGACTGGTCTCCATTCCCCCTGAAATTCCTGTGTTTGATCCCCATTTCCCACTGAAATTCCTGTGATTGGTCCCCATTCCCCCCTGAAATTCCTATGATTGGTCCCCATTTCATGCTGAAATTCCTGTGATTGGTTCCCACACACCTGCTTGGTGATGTTATGTCCTTTTTGGCCAGACACTTTCCTCCTGTCAAGGCAGAGTAACCATGACTTGGGAGAATAAATCATCCCTCCCACATCAACCCTCAGACATTGAATGAAGTCCCACACTTCTGTCTCGAATTGTCCCCTTTCACAGTAAACATTCCCTCGGTGAGCCAACCTAATGCCCCCCAACTCCAGACATCGACCTCCTCCTTTCCCCAAAACTGCCCTCTGATAAGGCCCAGCCCATTAACATCTAAATTCTCAAGCCTGACCATGGCTTACCCCAGGATTGATTTATGAGGACAGCACAGATTGAGAATGAGCCATAACCCAGACCCAGATCATAATAGGTTCCCAATTGTCTTCCCGGTAATCCCCTGACTGCAAGGACATTGATCCCTAGACTGTAGTCCCGCTTCACTCCATTAATGAATACTCCCCTTAGACTTTCAGACATGGCTATTTGCTTGAAGTACACACATTTGCCGTGGGAGCCATGAGTGCATACTGCAAAGTTAATATTGACATAGCACATTATTATACAGCTATATGCCCCTTCCTTGCCTGCTCGGCTCTGCTAGGCATGACATCCTGACTGCCTTTCTGTTTGTGCAAAAAGACAAGGCAAGACAGACCTACTGAGAGCAAGTAAGTCCTCGTTTGAGCACCGATGTTCTAAGGGGCAATGTAAGACACTGATGTCAGCCTCCAAGTTGGCATGGAGAAAGCAAGCTAACAGCCTTCAGATGCATCATGTGTCGACAATGTGGGATGCTCATGTGCCCAAAGTAACCTATCAGGTTCATTGAAATGTAACTGGGAGCACCGGCGTGCACTGGTGAACTGCTGATGTGTATTCTGAGTTTGACTGAGATGGTCTAGCGGCACTATCATTAGACCAGTAATCTAGAGACAGATAAATAACTGGAGACCACTTTGAAATCCTACCATGGTGGAAGTTGAACTGAACTTAAAAACAAAGAAAATCTGGAATGAAGAGTGATGGCTATGAAACCATTAATCCCCTTTCAGGAAGGAAACTGCTGATTTCACCTGGTCTGGTCTACATGTGACTCAAGGCCCAAAGCAACGTAGTTGACTCTCAACTGTCCTGTCAGCAATTAATGGTGGCCAGTAAGGCCCGCATCATATAAGTTAATTAAAAAGCAGCCTTGCTAATGTGATGAGGTTGGTGTTTTGCCAATACCTCATTGATAAACTGTGAAGACAGATGGTGTTCCTGGAGAGGAGCAAATAACAGATAATCCAATCATTTTTCCCAATCCTGAAGGTATTTATTTCAGCATTCTTTAATCATGGTTTTGAAAGTGTCTCGACAAAACTCCCCGAGTTGCAGGTGATAAGCAATAAACTTAAAATGTTTTACATCCAAACTGCTGGTAAATTTTACTGATGAAGTTAGAACCATGGTGTGATTACATTTCAATTGATAGCCCATACAGTGTAAAAGGCTGAGTTTAGTTTTCAACCACATCTTAGCCAGTAATGTCCATAAAGGCATAGCTTCTGCAAATTAGGTTGTCATTTCAATACCTGTGAGGATAAACCGGTATCCCGATTTTGTTTCATGAACAGTCTGACACAATCTACTAATTCACTGCTGAAAAGGGGCAGTGAAGGTTCTGGTTTGGTTACATGTTGAGGTTTTCCCACTTCCTGATGTTTGATTTGTTCTAACAGACCTGCACAATGTCCTTGTGAAGAATTGGCCAGGTAAAATGCCTGTTTAAAAGTGCTTGCATTTGTCATATTCCTATTTGCCCTGCTATAGGAATTTCATGAGAAGAATCACTATCTGATGAATAACTGTCTAGTTGCTGCCTGCAGGTCTGTGAGGATATCTTCATTTCCTCAGCAGAACTCCGTAATAGCAACTCCTTCAGTCCCAGCTCAGTGTGAGCTGACTGTATTAATTTGCTTAACTCCAGATCTATTTTCTAAGCCTCAATTACAAAAACATATGAAATATCTCTCTTGAATCCTCCCATCCTTAAAGAAAGTTGTCATTACTTTAACATCTGCTAATTGTATTACTGTGACCTCTGGTGATAGACTTTGTTTAACCACTTCTCTGGTCACTACACATAGCGGAAAAATACCCAGAACCTGTTCCTATAACTTTCTGTCCCTTTAACCTCACTTGGAGTTCCAGTGACTATGGGTGATACTGTAACTTTTACTCCAGCCAAATCATTATTAAGGAGTAAATCAACATCGTCCACAGGTAATTTCTTAACAATTTCTACTCCTATTGCTCCACACAATAAGTCATACTCCAATTGTGCTTTGCACAACAGAACCAGGATACATTCTCCATGAACAGAAACTGAAATTGCTGGTGAAACTCAGCAGGCCTGGCAGTATCTGTGGGGACAACCAGAGATAACATTCAGAGATATTAGGTACTGCAGATGCTGGAGAATCCGAGATAACAAGGTGTGGAGCTGAATGAACACAGCAGGCCAAGCAGCATCATAGGAGCAGGAAAACTTGACGTTTCGGGCCTAGACCTGAAGAGATAACATTCAGGTCTGGTGACGCACAACTAATTTGCTAGAGTTCTTTGAAGCTGTAACAAGAAATGTGGATGAGGGGATCCGGTAGATTTGTATAGGGGTGGCACACAAAAGGTTAACACCCAATGTAAGGTCAATTGATTGATTGATTTATTGTCACGTGTACCGAAGTACAGTGAAAAGTTTTGTCTACAAGCAGTACAGGTAGATGACAGTAAGCAAGGATGTACAGATCAAAAAGACTTATACAGAGACATACAGGTTACATTTCACAAGGTGTGTGCTAGGCAAGATCAATGTTAGCAAGATCAGCATTATGTGAGACTAGAGAGTCCATTCAACAGTTTAATAACGGCCAGGAAGAACCTGTTCCTAAACTTGCTCGTGTGTGTGTTCAGGTTTCTGTATCTTCTGCCTGATGGAAGAGGTTGTAGGAGGTCATTACCGAGGTGTGATGGACCTTTGATGATGTTGGCAGCCTTTCCCCAGCAGTGAGCCATGTAAATAGAGCCCATGGATGGAAGGTTGGTTTCTGTGATGGTCTGGGCTGTGCACACCCCTTTCTGTAGTTTCTTATGGTCCTGGGCAGAGCCGTTGCCATATCAGGCCGTTATGCACCCAGAAAGTATGCTTTCAATGGTGCATCTGTAAAAGTTGGTGAGGGTCCTTCTGGACATGTCAAATTTCCTGAGCCGCCTGACGAAGAAGATGTGTTGCTGTACCTTCTTGACCGTCACATTTTCATGGGAAGTCTAGGACTGGTCATCGGTTATTGTCACTCCGAGGAACTTGACGCTCTCCACCCTCTCAACCTCAGTTCTGTTGATGTAGATGGAGGTGTGTTCTCCTCCTTTCTTTCTGAAGTCAATGATCAGTTCTTTAGTTTTGCCGACGTTGAGAGTCAGATTGTTTTCATTGCACTACGTCACCAGGCCCACTTTCTCCCTTCTGTATTTTGACTTATCATTGTTAGATATCTGCCCCACTGCGGTGGTGTCATCCGTGAACTTGGAGATGGCATTCGTTCGGAATTTGGCTACACCATTGTGGGTGTATAGGGGAGTAGAGTTGGGGGCTGAGGACACATCCTTGGGAGGGCTCCAGTGTTGAGTGTTATTGTGGAGGGGGTGCAATTACCTATTCTCACTGATTGCGGTCTGTGGGTCAGAGAGCTGAGGATCCAGTTACAGAGGGTGGAGCCAAGGTCACGGAGTTTTGAGATCAGTCTGGAGGGGATAATGGTGTTGAAGGTGGAGCTGTAGTCAATGAGCAGTAGTCTGATGTAGGTGTCTTTGTTGTGGTGGTCTTCTTGAAGCAGGTGGGGACTTCAGCTTGTAGGAAGGTAAGGTTGAAGATGTTGCTGAATACCTCCACCAGTTGGTCCATACAGGATCTGAGTGCTTGGCTAGGGACACTGTCCGGGCCCATCACTTTCCTTGGGTTGAATTCCAGGAAAACTGATCTGATTTCTGAAGCGGTGACAGAGGGGATAGGTGTGTCTGGGGCTGTCGGGGCAGGCGTTACCACGCAGCTGGCATTCTACTCAAACCGAGCATAGACAGCATTGAGCGTATCAGGAAGGGATGTGTCTTTGTCCGCTGTCTTGCCCTGTTTCATTTTGTATCCCATTCTGTTGTACGATCATATGCAATTTGGGGTAATTTACAAGCTTGGACCAGTACTGACTAACCAACACAGAGCAGAGTGACAAAATAAATGAGATGACAAGGTGTAGAGCTGGATGAACACAGCAGGCCAAGCAGCATCAGAGGAGCAGGAAGGCTGACGTTTCGGGCCTAGACCCGGGTGTGATGCTGCTTGGCCTGCTGTGTTCATCCAGCTCTACACCTTG
>JAHRHZ010000015.1:101312-154188 GCA_024137785.1 Ginglymostoma cirratum
TACAAACTTATCATTTATTTCCCTCTTTCATTATTCTGTTTTCCCTCACTCTTTCTTTCTTTGACTTTTTCTTTCTACCTGTCTCTCACTCTTTCTTTCCTTCACCCTTCACTTGTTCTCTTCCCATCCTTCCCTCCTTTCCGTGGTGGATGAGTTTTAGTTCGATGCTCAGCTGGGGTTTTTTTGGACATTTTGAAATGCTTTCACCAGATTCACGCATCAGGAGATTTTGTATTCGTAGTGATTGCAATCATCATCGCTTGTCTTCCTTCTTGCTGAAGCATTGTGAAGCTTTTTTCAGACTGCCGCGTCACAATTTCTGTTTCATTTATGAAGTTCACTCAACAAGTTCACCCCTGTGCAGTTAACCCACTCCATTTTAACTGTATTTTCTTTCGATATTTTGAGCATGGTGATAGATATGAACAGGGTCAATCAGACCCATTCATCATTAGAACTGCATTAATATTAATCTTTTAGCTTAAAACTACCTTTTTTTTAACATTTTCAGGATGTAGGTGTGGCTGGAAAGTCTAATTCATTGCTCAGTTGCTTTAATACAACTAAACAGCTTGCTGGACCAGCTCAGCATTAGGGGAAATTAAGCAAGGTCCTCATTGCCAGTCACTGATCACTAAGATTCCTGCTTCTGGTCACTGTTCAAGATATGTCTTTTTGTTCGCAATCCCATAGCCGTTGAAATTCCAATTCATCTGCAATCTCCATTATTTCTCCAAAGTCCTTGAAAATGTTGTTGCACTAAATGTCTGTCCACCTCTTCATGTTTGAAACATTGGAATAAGATTTCTGTTCCTGCGTTCTTTGTGTCTATGACCACAGAAAACAATTGCACTGCCATGTCTTGATCTGCTGCAGTTTTTGACACCATGGTCCACTTCACCCTCCCCCAGTGCCTGTTGTGTGTTGTACAAATGACTGGGAATGTCCTCCCTTCGTTCCACTGCTGCCTGGGCAATTGTCACATCTCCATAACATCACCAGCCGTAGTTTCCCTTCCACCCTTTCCCCACAGCCCTGCAACATTTCTTCCAGAGTCCTGCAAGGATCGATTCTTGGAATTCTCCTCTTCCTTGTTTTTATGCTGTCCCTTGGCAAAACCCTGACAAGATACATGGGTTGAGATTCTGTCTACACTAACAGCACTAACAGCTACCTGCCATTGTATCTCAACCCATCCTCTACCTCTTTGTTACCAGAATGCCTGTCCACAGTCCATTCTCAGAAAAGTTACAACTTGCCCCTCTTGAACATTAAAACAACCCAAACCCATTGCCTTCAGCCCCCACAAGAAACTGCATGGCCTTGCACTAGAAATTACTTTCAACTCCACAAACCTTGGCTCATGTTTAACCAATTTTTTTTTCCATAACAATCCAGTTCCGGTTCACTCAGTCTAAACTCCTTGAAAGACGTTATGGTGGACATCATATCAGGTATGTCTTGTCACATTGCCAGTGTAATCCATGAAGACGGGGTTGACGGACTTGAATGAGTAAATGTGCCTCACTGCTAAGAACACAAAATGTCTGATCTAGGCAGCCTGAAGCAATAGGTTTCTAAAAGCTCGCAGTAAAATTTCTTTGTTGCCGTCACAACTAATGGAAATTACTCTCTGCGATATCAGCAAAGAGGCATTCAATGCATCTACATAACTTTTCCTTTCTCTTTATCTTTTGTAATCGACTTGGCCATTCATTCGACACAGGTTACCACCTTCATAAGAATAATGAGCTGAAAGAGTTCATGCAGACACATTAAGTATTTCCCCACTAATCTCTTCAACACTACTTTCCAGACCGCTAAGTTTATTAGAAGCAAGACGAGTAATTGTTACCCTCCTCCCTCCGGACAAACCTCAGGGCAGAACCCTCTTCCCCTCCCCCATTTCTGATGAAGGGTTTAGGCCCGAAACGTCAAGTTTTCCTGCTCCTATGATGCTGCTTGACCTGCTGTGTTCATCCAGCCCCATGCTTGTTATCTCGGGGGATAAACCTGTTACCTTTTGCTTCTTAGTAAAGCAAAGAAAAGGCCTGATTTAAATATCTTGAGCAAACGACCTTCACCTGTTAAAAAGCAGCCTGTCAATCTTAACGTTTTCTATTTTTGAACTTCCGGCTGGTGTCCTGGGAATAGACGGTACATTAGAATGAAACAACCCAGTGTGGAGCTGGAGGAACAAGCAGGTCAGGCAGCATCAGAGGAGCAGGAAAGTTCTGATGAAGGGTGTAAACCCAAAATGTCAACTTTCCTGCTCCTCTGATGCTGCCTGGCTGCTGTGTTCCTCCAGCTCCATACTGAATTAATTCTGACTCCGGCATCTACAGTTTTTGCTATCTCCTGGATAAGAATGAAACACTTGGAGATTGTGTGAGGACCCACAGTAAAGGCATTCCTGCTCCTACTTACTCAATACAATGGCCATTTGTCTCTTTGTAATTCACAATTACTCACCCTATTCACCACGACAATCAATTTGTCCCAATATCAAGAGGGTACTCAATGAATGGAAAGACACTAGGAGCTCAGAGGGACAGACAGATTTTGGGGAGCTAATCCAAAGATCCCTGAACGTGGCAAGACAGGTTAATAGGGCATTTAAATAGCATAAATGACACTTTCTTTTATCAGTTCATAGAGCCATAGAGTTTTATAGCATGGAAGCAGACCCTTCAGTCCAACTTGTCCATGCCGACCAGACATTATAAATTAATCGAACCCCATTTGTCAGCGTTTGGCCCATATCCCTCTAAATCCTTCCTATTCAGGTACCCATCCAGATGCCTTTCAAATGTTGTAATTGTACCAGCCTCCACCACTTCCTCTGGAAGCTCGTTCCATACAAGCACCACCTTCTGTGTGAAAATGTTGCCCCTTAGGTCCCTTTTAAATCTTTCCCCTCTCACCTTAAACCTATGCCCTCTACTTCTGGACTTCACTACCATAGGGCTACTCAACCTATCCATGCCCCTCAGGATTTTATAAACCTTTGTAATGTCACCCTTCAGTCTCCAACACTCCACGCAAAATAGCCCCAGCCTATCCAGCCTATTCTGAAAGCTCAAACCTTCCAAATCTGGCAACATCCTTGTAAATCTTTTGTGTACCTTTTCAAGGTTAACAACATCTTTCCTATAGCAGGGGAACCAGAACTGCACACAGTATTCCAAAAGTGACTTAATCAATGCTACAACGATGCTACCTGAAGGTTGCAGGAACAGCAACTCATATTCCACTTGTGAACCTTGCAGCCCAATGGTATCAATGTCGACTTCACAAGCTTCAAAATCTCCCCTCCCCCAACCGCACCCCAAAACCAGCACAGCTCGTCCCCGCCTCCCTAACCTGTCCTTCCTCCCACCTATCCCCTCCTCCCACCTCAAGACCCACCCCCAGCTCCTACCTACTAACCTCATCCCGCCCACTTGACCTGTCCGTCCTCCCTGGACTGACCTATCTCCTCCCTACCTCCCCACCTACACTCACCTTTACTGGCTCTATCCCCACCTCTTTGACCTGTCTGTCTCCTCTCCGCCTATCTTCTCCTCTATCCATCTTCTGTCCACCTCCCCCCTCTCCCTATTTATTTCAGAACCCCCTTCCCCTCCCCCATTTATGAAGAAGGGCCCAGGCCCGAAACGTCAGCCTTCCTGCTCCACTGATGCTGCTTGGCTTGCTGCGGTCATCCAGCTCTACACCTTGTTATCTCAGATTCTCTGCAGTTCCTACTGCACTTGTGAAGTCCACATTTATACCATTGGGCTGCAGGGTTCAGCAGGGAGTTTGTGTTGAAGCTGAACAGGACTTTGGTTGGACCACAGCTGGAGTACTGTGTGCAGTTCTGGTCTCTGAAGCTCTGAAGCATGTGGTTGCATTGGATTGCAGAGGAGATTCACTAGGATGTTGCCTGGAATGGAGACAGTCAGCGATGAAGACAGCCTGGATAAGCTTAGGTTGTTTTCTTTGGAGCAAAGAAGGTTGAGGGTTAACCTGATAGATGTGTATAAGATTATGAGGGGCATGGATATGGTGGATAGAAAGCAACTGTTCCACTTAGTCAAAGGGTCAATTAACAAGGGAGCATAATATAATTTTAAGATGAAGTGCAAGGTGTTTAGAGGGGATCTGAGGTGAAATCTTTCCCAAGACGCTGCTGGGGATCTGGAATTTAATGTTTCATAGGGTTGTAAGGGGAGAAAACCTCACAACCTTCAATAAGCACTTGGACGAGCACTTGAAATGCCATACCATTCAAGGCTATGGGCCTAGTGCCAGAAAGTGAGATTAGGTCAAACCAGACTCGATGGGCTGAATGGCCTCTTCTGTGCTGGGTGATTCTATGAATGCACAATTTCTGCCTCCAAAACAGCATCTTTCTCCACCTCTGCTTCATCCACTGGAATCCTCCATTATGCTGTTGTCTCTTCAAGAAAGTAATATTCCAATGCACTCCTAGGCTATCTCTGAACTTCAGATTGTCTAAGATTTTGCTGCTATATCTTAGTTTGCACCAACTGTTGTCCATGCATTATCCTGTGCTTGCTAACTTACAAGACCTCATCATCCAGCAATATCTCCAATTTAAAATTCTCATCTTTATGTCTCAACTCTGGCATGTAATAGAATAAGTAAACAATGATGATTTAACTGATGATCTTACTCTGACATCAGCAGAGTAGATCAGACTAGAGAGAAGCATGTAAGAGTGAGAGAGAGGCCTTAGACACTACACAAGAGAGCTGTAGTCATATACAGGCGTAAATGAGGAGTGTTTCAGTACTAAAGGAGTGAGTGAGCCTTACACTAGGTTATGCTTGAGACCAAGAGCATTGGTGATCTGCAGAAGCCAGCAATCTCTCAGAGTTTATGCATAGACTCCCATAGCACAGAGAAACTGAGATATATGTAACTATACAGCAATGAGGTTCAATTAAAACACGGAATAAAGTGTCCCGTCCCTCCATCTGTGTCTGAGTTCCTTGTACTTCACCAAATCTTCACCAATTGTCTACAGGAATAGTGCCAGAAGACTGGAGGATAGCAAATGTTGTCCCCTTGTTCAAGAAGGGGAGTAGAGACAACCTTGCTAATTATAGACCAGCGAGCCTTACTTCAGTTGTGGGTAAAGTGTTGGAAAGGATTATAAGAGATAGGATTTATAATCATCTAGAAAGGAATAATTTGATTAGGGTTAGTCAACACAGTTTTGTGAAGGGTAGGTCGTGCCTCGCAAACCTTATTGAGTTCTTTGAGAAGGTGACTAAACAGGTGGATGAGGGTAAAGCGGTTGATGTGGTGTATATGGATTTCAGTAAAGCATTTGATAAGGTTCCCCACGGTAGGCTATTGCAGAAAATTCGGAGGCATGGGATTGAGGGTGATTTAGTGGTTTGGATCAGAAATTGGCTAGCTGTAAGAAGACAGAGGATGGTGGTTGATGGGAAATGTTCATCCTGGAGTTCAGTTACTAGTGGTGTACCGCAAGGATCTGTTTTGGGGCCACTGCTGTTTGTCATTTTTATAAATGACCTCGATGAGGGCGTAGAAGGATGGATTAGTAAATTTGCGGATGACACTAAAGTCGGTGGAGTTGTGGATAGTGCGGAAGGATGTTGCAGGTTACAGAGGGACATAGATAAGCTGCAGAGCTGGGCTGTGAGGTGGCAAATGGAGTTTAATGCGGAAAAGTGTGAGGTGATTCACTTTGGAAGGATTAACAGGAATACAGAGTACTGGGCTAATGGTAAGATTTTTGGTAGTGTGGACGAGCAGAGAGATCTCGGTCTCCATGTGCATAGATCCCTGAAAGTAGCCACCCAGGTTGATAGGGTTGTTAAGAAGGCGTACAGTGTGTTAGGTTTTATTGGTAGAGGGATTGAGTTTTGGAGCCGTGAGGTCATGTTGCAGCTGTACAAAACTCTGGTGCAGCCGCACTTGGAGTATTGCGCACAGTTCTGGTCACCGCATTATAGGAAGGATGTGGAAGCATTGGAAAGGGTGCAGAGGAGATTTCCCAGGATGTTGCCTGGTATGGAGGGAAGGTCTTATGAGGAAAGGCGGAGGAACTTGAGGCTGTTTTCATTAGAGAGAAGAAGTTTAAGAGGTGACTTAATAGAGACATACAAGATGATCAGAGGATTGGATAGGGTGGACAGTGAGAGCCTTTTTCCTCAGATGGTGATGGCTAGCACAAGGGGACATAGCTTTAAATTGAGGGGTGATAGATATAGGACAGATGTCAGATGTAGGTTCTTTACTCAGAGAGTAGTAAAGGCGTGGAATGCCCTGCCTGCAACACTAGTTGAGTCGCCAACTTTAAGGGCATTTGAATGGTCATTGGATAAACATATGGATGATAATGGAATAGTGTAGGTTAGATGGGCTTCAGATTGGTTTCACAGGTCGGCGTAACATCGAGGGCCGAAGGGCCGGTACTGCGCTGTAATGTTCTATGTTCTATGTAATTCTGGACTCTCATGCATCCCCCATTTTAATCACCTTACCATTAGCAGCTGAGTTTTCAGCTGGTGGGATCCTAAGCTCTGGCATTTGCTCCCTAAACTTAGTCATTCCTCCTTCCTCCTTTAAAGGGGTTTCCAAAATTTATATCTTCAGTTAAGTTTTAGGCTATAAGCATTGATATCTCCTCAGGAAGATGGGAACAAATTTGAATTGATAATTGAAGCTCCTTGGAACATTTTGTTGAAGGTGCTATACAAATGCAAGATCTTATTTGTGGTAATAGTGCTTTCCAATACTTTAAGAGTTGTTGATCAAACCTGTAAAGCTTTCCTGGAATCAGGTGGAGCAAGACCTTCCTCAAAGCAGATAAACAAACTTCTAGAATGGATTCTGGAATAGACGTTGAACCGATATTAATTCATCCAGGGACATGGTGCCGGTTTTAAACAGTGACGCCTCGATCAAACCCAGACTAATTTTTTTTTATTTCTCATGGAATGTGGGCCTTGCTGGCTGGGCTCAGCATTTATTGCCCGTCCCTAGTTGCACCTTGAGAAAAATGGTGGTGAACTGCCTCCTTGAAACACTACAGTCCATGTGCGATAGGTCCGTCCATGATTCCCTTAGGGAGGCAATTCCAGGATTTTGACTCAGTAACAGTGAAGGAATGACGATATATTTCCAAGTCAGGATGGTGAATGGCTTGGAGGGGAACTTGCATGGGACGGTATTCCCATGTATCTGCTGCCCTATCCTTCGAGATGGAAGTGGTCATGGGTTTGGAAGGTGCTGCCTAAGGAGCCTTGGTGTATTTTTGCAGTGTATCTTGAAGATAGTACACACTGCAAGTACAGAATGTTGGTGGTGGAGGGAGTGGATGCTTGTGGATATGGTGCCAATCAAGCAGGCTGCTTTGTTCTGGATGGTGTCAAGCTCCTCGAGTGTTGTTGGGGCTACACTCAGCCAGGCAAGTGGGGAGTATCCCATCACACTCCTGACTTGTACCTTGTAGATGGTGGACCGGCTCTGGAAAGTCAGGAAATGTGTCAATTGTTGCAGTACTCCTAGCTTCTGACCTGCTTTTGTAGCCACTGTGTTTATGTGGTGAGTCCAGCTGAGTTTCTGGTCAATGGTAACCCCCAGGATGTTGATAGTGGGGGATTCGGTGATGGTAACACCATTGAATGTCAAGGGGTGGAGGTTAGATTGTCTCTTATTGGTGATGGTCATAGCCTGGCATTTGTGTGGCGCAATGTTATGTGCCATATGTCAACCCAAGCCTGGATACTGTCCAGATCTTGTTGCATTTGAACATGGACAGCTTCAGTATCTGAGGAGTCACGAATAGTGCTGAACATTGTGCAATCATAAGCGAACATCCCCAATTCTGACCTTATGATAGAGGGAAGGTCATTGATGAAGCAGCTGAAGATGGTTGGGCATAAGGCACCACCCTGAGGAACTCTTGCAGAGATGTCCTGGAGCTGACATGATTGATCTCCAATAACCACAACCTTCTTCCATTGTACAGGTATGACTCCAACCAGCAGAAAGTTTGGCCCCCGAGACGCATGGACTCCAGCTTTGCTAGGGCTCAATGGTGCCACACTCAGTCTAATGTGGCCTTGACATCAAGGGCTGTCACTCACCTCATGCCTGGAATTCAGCTCTTTTGTCCATGTTTGAACCAAGGCTGTAATGACGTCAGGAGCTGAGTGGCCCTGGCGGAACCCAAACTGGGCGTCACTGAGCAGGTTATTGCTGAGCAGGTGCTGCTTGATAGCACTGTTACTGACACCTTCCATCACTTTACTGATGACCGAGAGGAGACTGATGGGTAATAATTGGTCGGGTCGGATGCCAGTGTTGTAACTGTACTAGAACAGCTTGCCTGGGGGAGCAGCAAGTTCTGGATCACAAGCCTTCAGTACAATTGTTGGAATGTTGTCAGAGCCCATAGCCTCTGTACTATCTGGTGTTTCCTGGGGAGTTCGGAATTGGCTGAAGACTAGTATGTGTAATGCTGGGGGGACCACTGGAGAAGGCTGAGATGGATCACCCACTCAGCACTTCTGGCTGAAGAATGCTGCAAAAGCTTCAGCCTTATCTTTTGCACCAATTTGCTGGGCTGTTCCATCATTGAGGATGGTGTTGGCAGTGGACATGTTCCCAATAGTTTTGGTCAGACGCATTGTTTTTAATGTTCATTCACAGGATGAGGGCATTGCTGGCTAGGCAGCATTTATTGCCCATCTCTAATTGTCCAGAGGGCAGTTAAGAGTCAACCACATTGCTGTGGGTCTGGAGTGACACGTAGGCCAGACCAGGTAAGGACGGCAGAGATAACAGGAACTGCAGATGCTGGAGAATCTGAGATAACAAGGTGTAGAGCCGGATGAACACAGCAGGCCAAGCAGCATCAGAGGAGCAGGAAAGCTTGACGTTTCGGGCCTAGACCCTTCATCAGAAATGGGGGAGGGGAAGAGGGTTCTGAAATAAATAGGGAGAGAGGGGGAGGCGGATAGAAGATGGATAGAGGAGAAGGGCAGGCCAAGCAGCATCATAGGAGCAGAAAGGAGCCTGCTGTGTTCATTCAGCTCTACACCTTGTTATCTCAGGTAAGGATGGCAGTTTCCTTCCCTAAAGGGCATTATTGAGCCAGATGGTTTTTTTCTGACAATCAACAATGGATTCACGGTCATCATTAGAATCTTAATTACAGATTTTTAAAAATTTAATTCAAATTCCGCAATAAGCTGTGCCAGGTACCCTGAACATTATCAGTGTTAATATCACTAGGCTATTGCCTCCCTGTCTCATACATTGATCGTCCTAAATTGAACCTTTGGTTTTGGCCCAGGGGATGCTGCCAGACCAGTTTGGCTTCTCCAGGACTTTCTGCTTTTATTTAAGATCTTCAGTATTTTGCTTTTATTTCAGTGTTGAATTACTGAAAATGAACTCTTCAAATCTATGCAGAGTTGTTTCATTTGTTTCATACTTCTATTGATTCAAACAGTTTTCTTAGAATTTTAAATATTTTTTGATATGAAAATCTTTTAAATGTGCCTATAGGGAATCAAAATCAATATGAACAACCCTCACAAACACGCTCAATTGGTGGAAAACTTACAACTAGAAACTAGTGACATGGTTTGCTTTGACCTGGGGGAAGTGAAACATAAGATTAAAAGAATATATGAAGGTAAGTGGCTTGGCAAGGGAACTCACTTTGTAATTAAAATCGTCCCCCCAGTTTTTGAGAGATAGCAGGAACTGCAGACGCTGGAGTTTTTGATCAGGTTTAGTTGATTGAGCTAGAATTCAGTATCAATGCACAGAAACATCCTCCCCTTCCACGCAAAATAATTGTAGCAAATTTGGTGAATCAGAAACTCCTGGATACATAAGCAAGTCCCAAATTTAACTCAAACTCGGGTTTACTTTTGCACTGCATTAAAATCCAGGCAAATGTGAACAATTTTTGCATTTAAACATTTTCACAGATTAAACTAGGGAATGGTCATGGTTGAAACTTTTACAGGCGCAGAATCTCAGTTTGTGACCATATTTTTATCATAATTCTCCTGTTGCTTGTTAATTTTAAATTTCTGTTGGTCACATGTAACGAGCACCGCATTCAGCAATCTTGGATGAAAATGATTTTGCATGCCATTCAGTGTAACTTCGAACTAGAATTGGCTCTGCTCAGGAAGAAAGGACTCTGCACAACAAAGGAGATGTTTGACCATGATTATTTTATGATTGATAACACAGGCAAGTCTTTGTGCTTTTAATAAAACTGTTTCACGGTCTTTCATTCTAAATATCCACTGACTGTATTACAAATGCAGTGTTCCACAGAGAGAGCTAAAATATTCATTGAATATTTGAATATTCAGTATTAAGTACACATGATAAAAGAAGGAGTGAAGGCAAGCTATTGATCTAGTGCCTGTTTGCACCTGCCTTCAGGCTATGCGAAATGCACAATGGGAACTCTGAGCCAAAATAACAAAAGATCGAAGGAAAGTCTTTTCAGTTGCAAAATGTGTTGCATCTAGTCCTCCACTAAAAGAATGAGAGTCTAACAAGCCATTAAATTGTCTCAACTGCCATTAAATAGAAGCCTTTCTCACCATTGGTCCCCTTCAAAGGAGTACAGGATTGCCATTTGAGTTTGGCCAATCTTCTGATTAAAGTCTAAGTGGAAAGAGAAAGAGAGAAGACAACAGGAAATTGCACCTCTGCCTGGCTATTAGAAAAATATACATCAGCACTTGCATCACAATTAAAAGTAAACTGAAGTAAACAATAAGGTCACATTTGTACACAAGCTTTCACAGTCCAGCCTGCTCAAACTGTGTCACATCAAAATTGAACATTTTGAGGAACCCTTCAGGCCTGTGGCCTGACTGGTGTCTTGTATATTTTTAGCAAATCCTGATTACTTTTATGGTCCACTTGAAATAAAGGCCTTTCCCACTATCTGCTGTACTTGGATACTAGCTTTTAGTGATTCAGAGATAAGGACTGCCAAATCCCTTTCTGTGTAGTTTCCTGCAGTCTTTAAATAATATTCAGGTCGTCTATTCTTCCTGCCAAGGTGCATAACCTCACATTATATTTCCATCTACCAAGCTTTAGCCCACTCACTTAACCAGTCTCTATCCTTCTGCAGACTCATCCTAACCACTTGCCCTCCCTCCTACTTTTGTGTTTTCCACAAACATAGCTATAGCACGTTCAGAGATAGTAAGAACTGCAGATGCTGGAGCCAGAGATAACAGAGTGTGGAGCTGGAGGAACACAGCAGGCCAGGCAGCATCAGAGGAGCAGGAAAGCTGACATTTTGGGTGGGGACAGAACGTCAGCTTTCCTGCTCCTCTGATGCTGCCTGGCCTGCTGTGTTCCTCCAGTTCCACACTGTGTTATAGTACATTCACTTTCCTCATCTAAGTCATTCATACACGTTGTCTATTATCGTGGCTCCTGTGGCACTCCATTAGTTACAGATTGCCATCCTGAAAATGAACCCTTATCCCAACTTTGTCCTCTACATCAAACAAACACAGAAATCGCTGGTGAAATTCAGCAGGTCTGGCAGCATCTGAGGAGACAGGATTGGTGTTAACATTTCAAGTCTGGTACAGATCATGTTGAGCTGCATTGAGTGATATGTAAATATGATGCAGTGCAAGACATACAATCAAGATTGATTAGGTGATAACAAGTTGCAGGAAACTCCTGATAGTTTGTTACACTTTTGAATGTTTTGCCACATATTCAAATAAATAATGGCCATTGGGATTTAGCAGACCTCAGAATGGTTTTAGTTCTCTGGATGAAATGTTTTGTTCGATCAAGGTAGATGGCATTTCATAGAATCCCTACAGTGTGGGAACAGGTCATTTGGCCCCTTGAGTCAACACTGACCTTCCAAAGAGCATCCCACCCATTTCAACCCTTCTGTCCAATGCCTGAAATCCTGTATTTCCCATAGCTAATCCACCTAAGCCTACACATCCCTGGACACTATAGCATGGCCAATCCACCTAACATGCACATCTTTGGACTGTGAGAGGAAACTGGGGTACCCAGAGGAAGAATGTGCAAACTCCAGACAGTCAGTCCCCTGAGACTGAGATTGAACCTGGGTCCCTGCTACTACGAGGCAGCAGTGCTTTCCACTGAGCCACAGTGCCTTCAATAAAATCTTAAATAAATAATGTCTTTTAAAAGGGTTGTCAAACGAGGAAGTCAAAATAGAGAGGAAAAGAGAGTTAGGAAAAGAAATCCATAATGAGCAGCTGAGAAGCTAGGCAGCTGAAGAGACAGCAATGGCTGGACAGGGAAAGGGAGTCAGTGTGGGAAATTTGTAAGAGATTTCAGTGGGTTGTGGAAGTGAGACAAGTTACAGAGTTAGGGAGAAATGAAACCATAGAGGTAGTTGATCACAAAGAGAAGAAGTTTCAACTTGAGATGTTGCTCAACTCTGAGCTAATTTGGACCTGAAAATGGGTGACAATGAACATTTACATGATACTATAGTTCCTTGATTCACTCAAATATAAAAATCAATCTCATTCCCAATATTACGAGCAGCTTAAAAATTTAAACTAATTACACAATGCAGTAGGAGATGGGAGGAGGAAACAGGGGAGAATGAAGTGGGGGTCAGATCGAGGTTGTTGGATAGAAGTGAACAGAGGGAGATCATAATTCCAGCCACATTGCCGAAACTTGATTTGGATATGAGAGCAAGGAATTGTTGGCCAGCACGGTGGCTCAGTGGTTAGCATTGCTGCCTCACAGAGTTAGGGGCTTGGGTTCAAATTGTAAGTGACTGGCTGAGTGTTGTCTCCATATCTGTGAGAGTATCCTCCCACAGTCTGAAGATGTGCAGGTTAGATGGATTGGCCATGCTAAATTGCCCATAGTGTGCAGGTTAAGTGGGTTATCCTTGGTAAATGTTAGGGGGAACAGGGCTGGGTTTCAGTGGGGACATATGATTTTTGGAGGGTCAGTGCAGGCTCAATGGGCCAAATGGCATCTTGCGCACAGTAGGGATTCTACAATTCTATCCCATCTCTCCAAGTTCAGACAGACATGGGCTTTGCAAATCCCCAGCACACACCAAAACGTCTCCCAGTCATCTGGTGAATTAATAGCAGCCCCACCTCCAAACATGCAGCAATGTAAAACAGTTACTAACATCTGAAATCTCACTGCATTCCAATTACAATGTTTATTCAACCCCGCCATTGCTAAAAAAAGCCTTTATGTGTTTGATAACATAATGAATGGCGCAATACAAAACTGAGAGAAATCTGTAGGAGTGAAATTAATAATAAATGAGCAACTGTCATAGATTTGTAAAGTATAAATGTTGTCAGAGAAATGGATTTGCAGAATTTGAATCGTCAAAAAATTGTTTATTTGTAGAATATGAATCAACAACATTTAAAATATCCCAAACTTCCTCACAGGAGTGATTATTATACAAGGTATATTCAAGTTTTTGCAAAGGAGATCGACGACCAAGTGGTATTATCACTAGACTATTAATCCAGAAACTTGTCTAATACTCTGGGGACCCAGGTTCAGTTTACTGAATTAAATAAATTATCTGGAATTAAATGTCTATTGGTGACCATGAAACTGCTGCCAAGTGTTGGGGGAAGTAAACCTATCTGGTTCCCCAATCGTTTGGAGAAGGAAGTCTGATGTCTCTATCTGGTCTGGCCTACATGTGACTCCAGAATTTCAACTGCCCTCTGAAATGGTTGTATCAATTGCTACAAAGTCTCAACAAAGAAATAAAACCAGCCAGATCATGTGGCATCAACCTAGGTACCAGAAATAACATTAGCAAAAACCTATCTACCTTGCAAAGCCCTTCTTACTAACATCTGGAGTCAAAATTGTGCCTGTCTTCCAAACCCATGCCCATTCCACCCAGAAGGACAAGGCCAGCAAATACATGGGAACACCACCCCCTGCAAGTTCCCCTCCAAGCCACTCATCATCTTTCCTTCAGAATAAGCCTTCACCATTGCTGGGTCAAAATCCTGCAATTCCCTCCCTAAGGGCATTGTGGGTCTACCTACAGCACATGATCTGCAGTGGTTTAAGAAGGCAGCTCCTCAAGGAAGCAGTTACGGATGGGCAATAAATGCAGACTCAGCCAGTGAAACCTATGTCTTATGAGTGAATATCAGCCAAGTGAGGAGCTCGAAGGTTTGAACGGTGTCTGAAAGCAGGAAAGAGAGTTCAAAAGATGGAGAGGTTGTGGGAGAGATTTCCACAGTTTAGGAACTCAGCAGATGAAAGCAAATCAGCCAAAAATTGAGTCATTAGCATTGATATATTGAAATAGACAAGCAGAGGGATGTCAAGGCTTGGGCGTCCAGGGGGATAAGGCCAGAGGTAAGGCCATGGAACTACTTAAGAATGATGAAATTGAGTGTTGCTAAAAAAGGTGTACAATTGTATCAACAATTTCTCCCTGGCACCATCCCCAAGAATGTAAACATCATGGGAGACAATGTTTTTATACAGTATCAAAACGGTACAGCTTTTGCCTTGGAGAATGCACTCCTTAGGTGATGACTGACTATTAACTACCAAGCTTTTTAAATTTAAACAAAGCAAGTTGACTCTAATTGGTCAAGGCATTGCCCAAAAATATGAACTAGAGAATGGCTTCGTGCATGACCCTTAGCATATTTATGATATGTAGATGACATGTTTATTATATCTGATTCCACAAGTGCAAATTTCCTTAATCATCTTAACGGGCCCCATTCTGCATTCATATGATTTCACAAATAAGGAGCAGAAATAGGCGATTAGACCATTCAGCACCTTGAACCTGCTCTACCACTCAATAAGAGTCTGACTGATGTTTGTGTTTTGAATTTCATATCCCATTTCCCCAGTAACCTTTAATTCTCCTCCCTAATAAAAATCTATCTACCTCTGCCTTAAAAATATTCAAAGAGGAGATGGGGAGATACTAAAGGAATATTTTCCATCAGTGCTTACTGTGGAGAAAGATATGGAAGGTAGAGAAGATGGGGAAATAAATAACAATATCTTGAAAAATGTCTATATTACAGAGGAGGAGGTGCTGAATGTCTTAAAATGCATAACTGTGGATAAATCCCTGGGACCTGATCATGTGTACCTCAGAAATCTGTGGGAAGCTAGGGAAGTGATTGCTGAGATATTTGTATCATTAATAGCCACAGATGAGGTGCCAGAAGCCTGGAGGTTGGCTAACCGGAGGGGTGGTGCCTCTATTTACGAAAGGTGGTAAGGAAAAGCCAGGCAACTATAGACTAGCGAGCCTGACATCAGTGGTGGGCAACTTGTTTTGGAGGGAATCCTGAGGGACGGGATTTACATCTATTTGGAATGGCAAGGACTGATTACGGACAGTCAACATGACTTTGTGTGTGGGAAATCATGTCTCTCTAACTTGGTTGAGTTTTTTGAAGACGAAACGAAGAGAATCAACAAGAGAAGAACAGTGGACATGATGTATATGGACTTCAGTAATGCGTTCGAAAAGGTTCCTCATGGTAGACTGGTTAGTAAGGTTAGATCACATGGAATACAGGGAGAACTAACTAATTGGATACAGAAATGGCTCAAAGTTAGAAGACAGAGGGTGGTGAGGGAGGGCTGCGTTTCAGACTGGAGGTCTGTGATCAGCAGTGTTCCACAAGAATCAGTGCTGAGTCCACTGCTTTTTGTCATTTATATAAATGATTTGAGTGTGAATATAGAAGATGTGGTTAGTAAGTTTGCAGATGACACCAAAATTGAAGGTGTAGTGGAAAGCAAAGAAGGTTACTTCAGAGTACAACCGGACCTTGATCAGATGGGCCAATGGGCCGAAGAGTGGCAGATGGAGATTAATTAAGGTACATGTGAAGAACTGCATTTTGGAAAGGCAAATCAATGCAGGACTTATACGCTTAATGGTAAGGTCCTGGGAGTGTTGCTGAACAAAGGGACTTTGGAGTGCAGGTTCATAGTGCCTTGAAGGTAGGGTCACAGGTAAAGAGGATAATGAAGAAGGCATTCGGTATGCTTGCCTTCATTGGTCAGTGCATTGAGTATAGGAGTTGGGAGGTCATGTTGTGACTGTACAGGACATTGGTTAGGCCACTATTGGAATACTGTGTGCAATTCTGATCACCCTGCTGCAGGAAAGATTCAGAAAATATTTACAAGGCTATTGCCAGAGTTGGAAAGTTTGAGCTATAGGGAGAGGCTGAATAGTTTTGGCAAAGATCTGTAGCTCAGGTTGTACATACATAGAACATAGAACAGTGCAGCACAGTACAGGCCCTTCGGCCCACGATGTTGTGCCGACCTATTATCCTACTAAGATCAATCTACCCTGCATACCCTACATTTTACTATCCTCCATGTGCCTATCCAAGAGTCGCTTAAAAGTCTCTAAAGTATCTGACTCCACTACCACTGCCGGCAGCGCATTCCACACGCCCACCACTCTCATTGTAAAGAAGAGTGGGTGAGGTTGTTGACTTGCTCACCAAGCTGGCTTGTTTTTGTTCAGACGTTTCATCACCATACTAGGTGACATCATCAGTGGAGCCTCTGATGAAGCCATGTTGTTCTACTCTGCTTGGAATTTATACTGTCCAGTCTGTTATGGTGAGTACTGTCATTTCTGGTTTTGATCTGTGTGGGTTTGTATATGGGATCCAATTCTATATGTGTGTTCTTTTAAGTATGGGTGGAGAAGCATGCCTCCAGGAATTCCCGTGCGTGTCTGTATTTAGCTTGGGCTAATATGGTTACCTTGTGTCCCAGTTAAATTGATGACCTTCATTGTCTGAGTGCACAGATATTAAGGAGAGTTCATCATGCTATTTTGCTGCTATCTGATGTTCATGTATTCTGTTGGCTAATTTCCTTCCTGTCTGTCTGTGGTCAGTTCGCTCATCCTCCCTCCAGCCCCTACACTCACCCACAGCTGGAATAAGAACCTGTAAGGTCAAGGGCGGAGACTCCTTCAGCACCACCTCCTGGACTCCTCTACCCGCATCACACATAGTCACACCCTCCTATCCCTGACCACTGACCGAATTCGAGGTAGTTAATCTCAGGGATGTGACTGCCTCCTGAAACACAGCGTCCAGGTAACTGTCCCCAATGCGTTACAGTGTTCAAAGCTCAGACTCCAGCTCATCAGCTCTGGGCTGGAGTTCCTCAAGTAACCAATACTTGCTACAGATAATGTCCACCAGCTCCCACACCATGCAGGTACAACACATCACCATTCTAATTATTTAGTTCTTCGTTTGATTTTTAAAACATTTGTACTGGTCTTTTAGTTTGTAAGTTGTAAATATTGCCCCTATTTACTGTCAATCTGAAAGTAACCTATCATAGTTAATTATATTAATATCTGTCACCAACCAATGACCCTACAATTTACAATAGTTCTCCACTCTTCCTCTTCCTCTTCTTCCCTTCTTAAAAAGTAGGATTCAATTTACTGTTTTCCATTCAAAAGCAACCTTTCCAGAATGGATAGAATTTTGAAAGACGGCCAATGATGTATCCGTTATCTCTCCAGTCCTCTCTTCAACACTCTGCAATAGAGCTAATCTGCTCATGGAGATCCATCAACGTTCAATCCAGTTAATGTTTCTTTACAAAGCCTAATTTAGTTCTGCTCCTCAGTGTCATAAGTCCTTTAGTCATCTAGTATATCTAGTATTTCTGGGAGACTTGCTGAATCTTCTTCCATGAAATAATTGATTAGTGTTTCTGCTATTGCCCTGTTTATTATAAATTCTCCTATTCCCCGCTGTAATAAGCCCACAATTGTCCTTGCTTTTTTCATATAACCTAAAGAAGCTTTTACAGTCTACCTTTATGATTCTCACTAAAGTTGTAGAAGCCTACAGCATTGAATGGCCCTCTGGCCAATCAAGTCTGTGCTGGTCAAAAACAACTGCCTAACTGTTCTAATCTCACTTTCCAGCACTTGCATCATAGCCTTGTATACCATGGCATCACAAGTGCACATCTAAATACTTCTTAAATGTGAGAGATAATAGGTACTGCAGATGCTGGAGAATCCGAGATAACAAGCATGGGGCTGGATGAACACAGCAGGTCAAGCAGCATCATAGGAGCAGGAAAACTCGACGTTTCGGGCCTAAACCCTTCATCAGAAATCATAAGAAACTTCTTAAATGTGGTGGGAGTTCCTGCCTCTCCCACCCTTACAGAGTTGCAGATTCCCACCACCCTCTGGGCAAAAAAGTTATTCCTCGCATCCCCTCCATAAAATGGTTGTCAGATATATTACACAGATTGGAATTTCAAAATGTTTTTGACCATTGATAAAACTTTTCTGGGAGTAGAAAGTGTGACACTGAGAGCATTAGCAATAGGCTGGAGGTAGAAACAAAAGCAGGATCTCACAAGAATAAGATATTTTAAGTAATTACCCAATATTTAATATTGAAAGGAGGCAAACTAGAAATTGAGATATCACCTCCAGAGTTGGCTAAGATTCAGTTCAAAATGAAAAGAACCTGAATTGGAAGAAAAAGAGAAGTACAATGGAAAATAACAGAATGAAAAGAGAAAAGCAGCAGAAACAGGAGCACGAAAACAATAGAAGAATGGAAAAGGAGGATAGTCAGAAGAGAAAGGTATCTGTAATGGTGAAATAAAAACGTCAGAATGATTCAAGGATCATTAATTTAAAATTCTAAAGTTGGCATTCCAGTTATCAAATTTAATAATGGAGATTCTTAAAAATTGTAAATGGAATATTATGCTATCTCTAATAAAACTATCAAAGCAGAATAAAAAAGGAAGCTATTTTGGACTCATGAATTCATTGTGTCGATCGGCCAGGAAGGAGATTTTAGTTCTTCCTTTTCTTTATACAAATGATTTGGATGTAAATATAGGAGGTAAGTTTGCAGACGACACCAAAATTGATGGTGTAGTCGACAGAGAAGAAGATTATCTCCAACTACAATGGGACCTTGATCACATAGGCTGAGGAGGGGCAAATGGAGTTTAACTTGAATAAATGTGAGGTGTTGCATTTTGGAAAGGCAAATCAGGGCAGGACTTCTACACTTAATGGTAGGGTCCTCGGGAGTGTTGCTGAACAAAGAGACATTTGGGTGCAGGTTCCTTGAAGATGGAGTCACAGGTAGACAGGATAGTGAAGAAGGCATTTGGTACACTTGCCTTTATTGGCCAGTGCATTGAATATAGGAGTTGGGAGGTCATGTTGCAGCTGTACAGGACATTGGTTAGGCCATTTCGGAACCTCCCAGTCATGAACCACTTCAACTCCCCCTCCCACTCCTTGGACAACATATCCATCCCAAAAGCTGCAGAAACAGCACCTCATATTTTGCTTGGGAACCCTGCAGCCCAATGGTCTCAATGTGGACTTCGCAGGTTTCAAAATCTCCCCACCCTCAATCTCATCCCAAAACCAGCCCAGCTCGTCCCTGCATGCTTGACCTGTCTGTCTTCTCTCCACCTATTTGCTCCTCCCACTTCACTGACCTACGCCCACCCCCACCTCCTACCTACTAGCCTCATCCCCACCTCCTTGACCTGTCCGTCTTCCCTTGACTTCCTGTCTTCCCCCATCCTAGCTCCTCACCTACATTCATCTTGACTGGATCCACCCCTGCCTCCTTGACCTGTCTGTATCCTCTCCACCCATCTCCTCCTTTATTTACCTTCCATCCGCCTCCCCACCTCTCTCTATTTATTTCAGAGTCCCCTTCCCCTCCCCCATTTCTGAAGAAGGGTCCAGACCCGAAACGTCAGCTTTCCTGCTGCTCTGATGCTGCCTGGCCTGCTGTGTTCATCCAGCTCTACACCTTGTTATCTCGTGTCTGGAATTCTGTGTGCATTTCTGGTCTTCCCGCCAGAAGAAATGTGTTGTTAAACTTGAAAGGGTGCTGAAAAGATTTACAAGCATGTTGCCAGGGTTGGAGGGTTTGATCTATAGGGAGAGGCTGAATAGGATGGGGCTAATTTTTCCCCAGAGATTTGGCGGTTGGGGGGGGGTGACCATGTAGAGGTTTATAAAATTATGAAGGGCATGGATAAGGTGAATAGCAAAGGTTGTTTTCTCAGGGTAGGGGAGTCCAAAACTGGAGGGCATAGATTTATGGTGAGAGGGGATAGATTTAACGGGGACCTAAGGAGCAACATTTTCACGCAGAGGGTGGTGCGTGTATGGAATGAATTGCCATAGGAAGTGGTGGCAGCTGGTAAAATTATAACATTTAAAAGGCATCTGGATAGGTATATGATTAGGAAGGGTTTAGAGACTTAAATGCTGGCAAATTTAAAATATCTGGTCGGCACAGATGAGTTGAACCGAAGGGGCTGTTTCCATGCTGTACAACTCTTTGACTCTGTGATGTTAGTGTAGGGGATTTCTTACCCGCAAAACAACATCCTTACAGACTCAACCCAGATACATTAGTTCAAATGAGGGAAGAATTTTGGTTCATGATAGGCGACGGTATTATTGAACTGAGTCATTGGAGCTGGAACTCGCCTAATGTGATGATGTGAAAACCAGATAGGGTCACAAAGACTTTCATATCACAAAGACAATATGGTAATAAAGATGAAATTATATCTGATTCCACACTGGACAATTGGATTGAGAGGATTGGATAAACAGATTTGTTGCAAAGTTGGTGGCACAGTGACTCAGTGGTTAGCACTGCTGCCTCACAGCCCCAGGGACACAGATTCAATTCCAGCCTCAGGTGACTGCCTGTGTGGAGTTTGTACATTCTCCCTGTGTCTGTGTTGGTTTCCTCCAGGTTCTCTGGTTTCCTCTCACAGTCCAAAGATATGCAGGTGAGGTGGATTGGCCATGCTAAATTGCCTGTAGTGTTCAGGGATGTGTAGGGTAGTTGGGTTATAGGGGGATGGGTCTGGGTGGGATGCTCCGAGTGTCGGTGTGGACTTATTGGGCTGAAGGGCCTGTTTCCACACTGTAGGGATTCTATGATTCTTGACTTGCTAAAATGATAAGGAGCTGAAGGGATTGTGATAATATCACTCAACTAGTTATCCAGAGCACCAGGTTAATTTTCTGGGCATATGGTTTCAAATACCACCAGGGAAGATGGCAAAATCGAGAACCCAAAAAGGTCTAGGCCTTAATGGTAACGATTGTCAGATGTCATTTAAAAACCCATCCAGTTCACTAATGTCATTTAAGGAAATACCTATCTTCCTTGCCTGGTCTGACCTACATATGACTCCAGACCTACCACATTTAAGTCCCTCTGTGCAATTAGGGGTGGATAGTAAATGCTGACCTAGACAGTGAAACAATCATTTCTTGAATAATTTTTTAAAAGATTTATTTAACTGATAGAGCCAAAGGGTTCTCAGAACTGTTACAAGTTTTGTAAAATTGGATGATGTCATCAATATGATGTCATGTTGTTTGGAATGAAAATGCATAAACAATTTTCCAATGATTAATCAACAATACTGTCAAAACAACATGCGACAGTGTTAAATGTATTGGTGACTTGTTTGTGTTGAGCAAAATCTGGGAATATTATTTATGCTGGTTTGATTAACTGGTAAACCAATTACAAGGAGCTAATTGGGTCATAAATTAGGCTGAAAGTGAATTTGACAAAGTGGCTTATTTGGGCCACACTAGGCCAAGGGCAAATAGCAAAACCTCAGCAGGTCAGGCAGTACCGAGAGAGAGAAAGCAGAGTTAACATTTCAGTCCAGTCACCTTTCTCACCAAAACCTCAGCAGGTCAGGCAGTATCAAGAGAGAGAAAGCAGGGCTAATGTTTCGGGTCCAGTCACCTTTCTCACCAAAACCTCAGCAGGTCAGGCAGTACCGAGAGAAAGCAGAGTTAACATTTCAGTCCAGTCACCTTTCTCACCAAAACCTCAGCAGGTCAGGCAGTTTCGAGAGAGAGAAAGCAGAGTTAATGTTTCAGAGCCAGTCACCTTTCTCACCAAAACCTCAGCAGGTCAGGCAGTTTCGAGAGAGAGAAAGCAGGGTTAATGTTTCAGGTCCAGTGACCTTTCTTCAGCACACAAGGGTGGCACGGTGGCTCAGTGGTTAGCACTGCAGCCTCACAGCGCCAGGGTCCTGGGTTTGATTCCAGCCCCAGGTGGCTGTCTGTGTGGAGTTTGCACGTTCTCCCCGTGTCTGCGTGGGTTTGCTCCGGTTTTCTCCCACAGTCCAAAGATGTGCAGGCTAGGTGGATTGGCTGTGCTAAATTGCCCATAGTGTTCTGGGGTGTGTGGGTTATAGGGGGATGGGTCTGGGTGGGATGTTCCAAGCATCAGTGTGGACTTGTTGGGCCGAAGGGCCTGTTTCCACACTGTAGGGATTCTAATTCTTAAAAACACAGTTTTCTCTCCATAGACACTGCCAGACCAGCTGACCTTTTCCAGAAATTTCTGTCTTTGGTTCTGATTTTCAGCAATCCTAGTTCTTCGTTTCTTTTTTGTTTAGAAATAAGAGCGGCCTTCGATATTCTCATGCTTAAAACAAATTGGGGATATAGAGTCATAGAGCTGTGCAGCATGGAAACAGACCCTTTGGTCCAATTTGTCCATGCTGACCAGATATCCTAAATTAATCTAGTCTCCTTTGCCAGGGTTTGGCCCATATCCCTCTAAGCCCTTCCTATTCATGTACACACCCAGTTGACTTTTAAATGTTGTAATGGTACCATGCTCCACCACTTCATTCCATACACGCACCACCCTCTGCCTGAAAAAGCTGCTCCTCAGGTCGCTTTTAAAATTTTCCCCTCTGGCCTTAAAACTATGCCCTCTAGTTTTGGACTCCCCAACCCCAGGGAAAGACCTCAGCTATTCACCCTATCCATGCCCCTCATGATTTTATAAACCTCTATAAGGTCACCCCTCAGCATCCAGTCTTCCAGGGAAAATAACCCCACTTTATTCAGCCTCTCCCTGTAGCTCAAGCCCTCCAATCCTGGTAAATATTTTCTGAATACTTTCAAAGTTTCACAACGTCCTTCCTGTAGCAGGGAGACTAGAATTGCAGACAGTCCAGTACAGCCACAACATGACCTCCCAGCTCCCATATATCCAATATAGGCAAGTGTACTAAATGCCTTCTTCACTATCCTATCTACCTGCAACTCCACTTTCAAGGAACCATGAACCTGCACTCCAAGGTCTCTTTGTTCAGCAATGCTCCCCAGGACCTTACCATTAAGTGCACAAATCCTGCGCTGATTTGCCTTTCCAAAATGCAGCTCCTCACATGTATCTAAATTAATCTCCATATGCCAATCCTCGGCCCATTGGCCCATCTGATCAAGATCCTGTTGTACTCTGAGGTAACCTTCTTCGCTGTTCACTACGTCTCCAATTTTGGTGTCATCTGAAAACTCACGTACCATATCTCCTATGTTCACATCCAAATCAAACATATAAATGACAAAAAGCAGAGGACGCAGCACCGATCCTTGTGGCACACCGCTGGTCACAGGCCTCCAGTCTGAGAAGCAACCCTCCACCACCACCCTCTATCTTCTACTTTCAAGCCAGTTCTCTATCCAAATGGCTAGTTCTCTCTGTATTCTATGTGATCTAGCCTTACTAACCAGTCTGCCATAAGGGACATTGTTGAACTCCTCACTGAAGTCTATAGAGATCATGTCCCCCATTAGCCAACCTCCAGTCTTCCAGAACCTCACCTGTGGCTATCAATGATAGAAATACTTCAGCAAGGGGCCCAGCAATCACTCAATAAAAACCGAAAAAAAAACTGTGATTGCTGTACATCAGGAACAACAACTGAAGTTGCTGAAAAAGCTCAGCAGGTCTGGCTGCCTCCATGAAGAAAAAATCAGAGTTAACGTTTCGGGTCCGATGACCCTTCCTAGAACTGCTGCATACAATTGGTGTGAGTGGAGTGTCAGATAATAAGTCTCTGCAGGTGACCAAGAGCATTAGAAGGCGAGTAACGTGTTTACAAAGTCAATGTCAGTGCTGTACTCTCATGACAATCAGGCGGAGCGATAGGAATATACAAAAGGTGACATCTCAGGTCAGACACTGAATTGTAGGTGTGAGGCCTTGTTCAGAATCTGTCTCAAGGTGTTAACCTGGAATCAGGCTGGTTTTATTTCAGAAGCAGGAATTTATGAGATGCTGCACAGACTGACTGTGACTACAAATTGTATCAGAGATAAAAGGTACTGCAGATGCTAGAGAATCCGAGATAACAAGCATGGGGCTGGATGAACACAGCAGGTCAAGCAGCATCATAGGGGCAGGAAAACTTGACGTTTCGGGCCTAAACCCTTCATCAGAAATTGTGTGTTTTTTAAACAAAATAGAATGTATCTCCAAATAAACAAACAGCTTGGATGAAATTGAAAGGATTCAAGCCATATATTTCTCTGTGTGTGTATGTGTGTGTGTGTGTGTGTGTGTGTGTGTGTGTGTGTGTGTATGTGTGTGTGTGAGTGAGTGAGAGAAAGAGACGGAGAGAGAGTGTATGTGTGTGGTATGTGTGTGAGAGGGAGAGTGTGAGTTTGTGTGTATGTGTGTGAGAGGGAGAGAGAGTGTCAGTGTGTGTGAGTGAGTGAGAGAGAGAGTTTGTGTGTGTGTGTGGGAGAGAGAGAGAGTGTGTGTGTGTGTGGGGGGGGGAGAGAGAGAGAGTGTGTGTGTGTGTATGTGTGTATGTGTGTGTGTGTGGGTGTGTCTGTGTGTGTGTGTGTCTGTGTGTGTCTGTGTGTGTGTGATTCAATGCAGAGTGATTGGCTTTGGAACGCCAGTCATGGCATTGACTTCCACTTCCAGAAGTCACTGCCCTACATGGGTCTCAGAGACCCAGACAGCCAGTAAGAAAATTATCAGGAATGCTGGTTGAAAGCTGTCCTGATTACCGCACTAGTTTTAGCAGCACCAAATTACAATCATTCATTTAAAATAGCAGTTGACTCCAAAGATGTTGGTCTTGGTTTAGTGTTGGTACAGGTGGACTAGATGGGTATCAGTCAGTAAGTCAGTTATTTTTCACACAAACTGAATTTGTGTCAACAGAATTACTGAATGTACAAAGTGACTCTGAGCCTGGTGTTGGCTCTACAGCAGATTGAAATCTACATGTGGAACAATTCCTCAGAGACTGTTATTGATGTGGAGCACAACCTTTTAGTCTTTTTGGAAGTATTCCATGACAAGAATTTGAAAGTTTTTTTTGGCATATAATGCTACTCTCATATAAATTACAAATCATTAATTTAACAGGAAAAAATGATATTACAGAGGAAATTTTATGAAGAGCAGATATAGAGGAAAATATGTCACGATCAAGGTAAACTTGTGTGGAATACGATTACTGTATTCCAAAAATCCTTGTGTGTTTATAATAAATATATTATTGTTGTCAAAGTAAAATAAAATGAGTGATCAGAAGAAATTTTGTGAGAAATACCTCTGAAAGGTATGATAAAAGTTTATCACATTTTATTTGGGAACTTGGTTTCAAACTGAAAGAAAAATGGATGCTTGTTTTCAGTTCTGCAAAGGTGGCTTTTGTTAAGAAAGGGACAGAAAGTCAGCTGGATCAGGAACAGTCAGCTGGACCATAACAGTGTACTCCTTCAAAAATAATATTGGTGATTGCCACTATGTTGTAACAGGGGCCCACCCTTGCCACCATGTTGTGTGTGGATTCTGTCAAGTCTGAAGTGTAAATGAGTTTATCCAACTTTTTGATCAAATTGGGAGAGTTCTGTAGAGTAAACATGATGAAATTTCTTGCATTATTGCAACCATATACAGATTATGTGACAATGTCCAACATGGTATACCGCAAGGATTGGTGCTGGTTTCACTGTTGTTCATCATTTATATAAACAATTTGGATGAGAATATAGGAGGCATGGCTAGTGGCTTTGTGGATGACCCCAAAATTGGTGGTTTAGTGGACAGTGAAGAAGGTTACCTAAGAGTACAATGGGATCTTGATCAACTGGGCCAGTAGGCCAAGGAATGGCAGATGAAGTTTAATTCAGATAAGTGTGAAGTATTGTATTTTGGTAGGACAAATCAGGGCAGGACTTATACAATTAACAGTAGGACCCTGGGGAACGTTGTTGAACAGAGAGATCCAGAGGTGTACGTACAAAGTTCCTTGAAAGTTGCTTCGCAGGTAGATAGGATGATGAATATGGTATTTAGCACTCTTGCCTTCATTGCTCAGACCATTGAATATAGGAATTGGGATGTCATGTTACAACAATACAAGACATTGGTAAGACTACATCTGGAGTACTGCGTACAATTCTGGCCACCCTGCTATAAGAAGGATTTTAGTAAACTAGAAAGGGTGCAAAGAAGATTTACAAGGATGTTGCTGAGACTTGAAGGTTTGAGTTATAAGGAGAGGTTGGATAGGCTAGGGCCTTTTTTTCCCTGGAGTGTAGGACCTAAGGGGTGACATTATAGAGGTTTGTAAAATCATGAAGGGCTTTGATAGGATGAATTGCAAAGGTCTTTTTCCCAGGGTAGGTGAGTCCAAAACTACAGGGCATACGTTTAAGATGCGAGGGAAAATATTTAAAAGGACCCGAGGGACAACTTTCTAACACAGAGCATGGTGCAGATATGAAATGAGCTGCCAGTGAAGCGGTTGAGGGGTACAATTAAAACACTTAACAGACATTTGGACAGGAACATGGAAAGGGAATGTGTAGAGGGAGATGCAGACAAATAGGATTAGATCAGTTTAGGTAACTTGGTCAGCATGGACATGTTGGGCCAGAGGGCCTATTTCCATGCTGTATGACTCTATGACTCCATGACTACAGTTACTGTTCAGAGCACATTAGCCCCATGTCTGTCTCCGATCATGTCCTTCAGTTCTCTGCCCCTGTCTCTGTGACAGCATCACAATGTGTGGTTTTTACTATACTCAATGAAGTATTAACTTCTTAGACTCTTTCAGACCCATATACTTCATTCCCATTCTATCCCCACATTCCAGTGAAACTACTTAGCCAATTCCTTTTTGAAAGTTTTGATTGGTTCGGCTGCCACTGGTCTTTAAGACTGCAGCTTCCAGATCATATCAAATATCAAATCTCCTCCTCACCTTCACTGTACTCAGTATAACATTCCCAGTTTCCTGTCAGACTGTGGGAAGCAAGCAAGGATTGCTAGGTGTTGGAAGGGATGACCCTCTGCAGCAGAGCTAAGCACTTGAATTTTGGTCAATATCGGATATATTGATAACACTTCAATGAGTAGGGCCAGCCATGGCTCGGATGATAGATGATTAATGTTTTATTAAGTGTATAAAATGAGAGGTAACGGCTCTTATAGTGCAGTGGTGGTGCCCCACCTTTCAACCAGGAGGCCTGGGTTAAAGACCTACCTCCAGGGGGTGTAATAACATCCCTGAACAGTTTATTTCATATTTATTCACAAATGAGGGCAACATTGGCTGGCCATCCCTAATTGCAAACCAAACACATTGCTGTGGGTCTGGAGTCAAATGTAGGCCAGACCAGGTAAGGATGGCAGTTTCCTTCCCTAAAGGACATTGGTGAACCAAATGGTTTTCCAAACAATCGACAATAATTCATGGCCGTCATTAGACTCTTAATGCCATATATTTTTTAAAAATTAATTCAAATCCCAACATCTGCCATGGCAAGATTCGAACCTGGAACCTATCCACGAGCACACACAGAAGAAGGAAGGAACAAAGAGAGCTCAGGCGTGAGCTGCATGACAATTTCATAGATACCATACTCGCAAAGTGAACATGCGCCTCACGTTACAAAGGACCTGGATGAGTGAGAGGTACATTATCAAGTTAATGTTACTGAAGGAGTTTCAGAATTATTGATAGGGTTTTCATTATTAAAAATAATCCACAGACTCTGTTACATTGTACTTCATCCTCACTTGCCCATGAAAACAGAAATTGACTCTCCAGCTTTATTTCATCAATTCCTCCAATCTGTTCCCAGATCTTTGCTTTTGAACTTTGTATCTCATCTATCCTCTGGTGTCATCACTCTAGGTTCGGCAGATCAGGTCTGATACTCACCAACATTAGGAGATTTCATATTCAATGTTCACTTATAATCCCCAGTAATTAACAGACTGAACATGAGTGAATCAGTGCAGCTTCACATTCTAAGTGTTGATGCCATTATATTCGTTTTATTTTCCTGCCCCCTTTTCCCTGCCAAGGTTTGGTTTTAAAGTGGAATGCCAACAAACTTTGTCTGTTATCCACAGAGAACAATCTGCTTTCGAGCAGGAGCAGTTCCTGTGGTGAATCTCTCACACACAATGCAATCAAAATAACTTAATCCAAGGAATAACAAAGTGGATCAAGTCTTTTGTTTCTCTCAAACTGCTTACATGACAATGACTTTTCAATGGGCCACATGACAAGTATTCAGGACCTGAAACCTGGAGATGAATCTTTGTTTCTCTCATTAGGTCTCACATATTGCTTCCTCGCCTTCGTTACAGGAAGCCAGGAGGCGAATGAAAGGACCCAGGGGAGAAAATTGCTTTAAGGGAGAGTTAGCAGACAACTTTCAGTGACCACTGTTTTCTTCCTTAGTCAGTCTAACTGTCAACAAGTCCACAACTGATTCAAATTTCAGTTCTAATTAATCACATTTTAGCAGTTTAAATCAAGTGAGACTGAATTACAAGTCATTTGCATCTGTCCTGAAATGAATGTAATGTTGATAAAAGGGAACTAAGCTGAGTTATCCAGTTAAACTGCAGCACAATGTCAGAAAACATTACTCTTCCCACAGCACTGGCATCTTCGCCAGACCCTGTGACAGAATTATGATAGAACGTGGACTTCATCGTATAATGTAAACACTTAAAACCCTACTGTCTCATCATTTCTGTCTCTCCAACTTTAAAAACCTTCCCGAAGTTGCAGCAATGGGAGTGGGCTCAGTACATGGGGTAACGGTGAGGGACGTTTAGGGAGGGAACAGGACCATGGAGGGTATGGGGATGTCGAGGGTGTGTACGACAGGTGGGCAGATCGACAATGGTGCCCAGGGCAATTTTCACCCTGGGACCTCATAAACTAGTACAAGCAAGGAATGAACAAAGAAAAAGCCTACATTTATGTAACACCTTTATTGTAATAAGACATTACAAAACAGCTATGCAGGAGTGATTATAAAACAAAATTCCACCAACTCCAGGCATTAATTTTAGAACACATGCAACATGGACTGTGATTCACTGTCACCAGTTTTAAACCGTTACACAAAGTCAAAACTGAATATTTCCCAACCCAGAATTGCTGGGGGTTAACCTGTGCAGAACAGGGCTGTGAATCAATGTTGGTTTCTGGACTTGTTGCCAGTTATACTGACTGAAGGAAGAAAATAGTGATCACCGCACACTGTGAAATTTGTAAATCAAGGTGGAAGATTGAGGTGGGGGAGTAGGAAGGAGTAGAATTTCCCGAATGAATAGATGGAGTATGTGGAGAGGTCATTGTAGGGCGGGGAGGCTGACGAAGATCCTCCTGGAGTGGGAGAAAGGCCCAGAGGGATGAGAGACACTGCATTGTTGCTGGCAATTACTTTGAAACTCTTTTATTATGAAATGAGCGTGGTTGGGAATCATTGTAACATCCCAAGTGGGCTGTCACCAATGCTACACGTGAAATAGCCACATGGCCATAAGCCAATTGGCTTGATGTCCTTTTCAGGTCAAACTCTCCATTATCTGCTGGTAGGCAATTACAGCCTCAAGGCTTAGGTACCAGAGGTCAGAGGGTTATAAGGACTGATCCGTTGTGAGCCAACACTGAAGAATGACCATGGAAACTATATAAATTCACCTGGTTCACTAATATCATTGAAGGAATGACAGCTACTATCATTTCCCAGCCTGGCCTAGATGTGACTCCAACCTTACATCAACATGGTTGAGTTTTCATGTTCTCACAGTAACAAGGTTTGAGCGATAATTTCTGTCTTCTCGTTGGTTCATCACGAGAACTGATAAAAATAGAGGCTATGAATTTAATTCAAAATGAAGGGAGTAAGTAAAGAACAGGAGAAATAAGCTAGGACAGGGTGGAGGGAGCTGGGGGAGGGTGGAGTTACTAAGTGAGTGGCACAGTAGCACAATATTTAGTACTGTTACCTCATAGTGCCAGCGACCCAGGTTCGATTCCAGTCTCAGGTGACTGCTAACATGGAGTTTGCATGTGCTTCTTGTTTTCATGTGATTTCCCTCCAGGTGCTCTGGTTTCCTCCCACAGTCCAAAGATGTGTAACTTATGGTGGATTGGCCACGCTAAATTACCTGTAGTGTCCAGGGATGTGTAAAGTCAGGTGGGTTGGCCATGAGAAATGCAGGGCTACAGGGATAGGGTCAGGAGGTAGGTCTGGGTGGGATGCTCTTTGGAGGGTTGGTGCAGACTTGATGGACTGAATGGCCTGCTTCTGCACTGCAGGGATCCTATGATGTTAATTGAGGATCCCCACATTTCAGTGGATGCAGCTGTTACTGATTTGAATTAAGTAGCAACCTGAGATTGAAAACACAACGCAGAATGAAAAAAACACTCAGACAATATTTTTAGTACCTTTTATGCCATGACTGGCCCGGCAGAAGTCCCACTGATCGAGCTGGTTGGGTCCTAAAAGATATAGCTGTCTGCAGCAGATGTTGAGGGAACCAACAAGAGGGAAAAAACATACTTGACCTCATCCTTACCAATCTGCCAGCTGCAGTTGCATCTGTCCATGACAGTATCAGTAGGATTGACCATCACGCAGTCCTTGTGGAGATGAAGTCCCACCTTCACATTGAGAATAACATCCATTGTGTTGTGTGGTATTATCACCGTTTTAAACGGGACAGACTTCGAATAAGTCTAGCAACTCAAGCCTGGGCAACCATGAGGTGCTGTGGGCCATCAACAGCAGCAGAAATCGTACTCCAGCACAATCTGTAACCTCACGGCCCGGCATATTCCCCACGCAACCATTACCATCAAGCCAGGGGATCAACCCTGGTTCAATGGAGAGTGCAGGAGGGCATGCCAGGAGCAGCACCAGGCATAACTGAAGATGAGGTATCAACCCGATGAAGCTACCAAACAGGATTACTTGCACACCAAACAGCGAAAGCAACAAGTGATAGGCAAAGCTAAGTGATCCCACAACCAAAGGATGAGATCTAAGCTCCGCAGTCCTGCCACATCCAGTCGTGAATGGTGGTGAACAATTAAACATCTCACTGGAGGAGGAGGCTCCACAAATATCCGCATCTTCAATGATGGAAGAGCCCAGCATATCAGTGTAAAAGATAAGGTTGAAGTATTCTCAGCAATCTTCAGCCAGAAGTGCTGAGTGGACGATCCATCTCAGCCTCCTCCAATGGTCCCCAGCATCACAGATACTGGTCTTCAGCCAATTCAATTAATTCCACATGATATCAAAGAGCAGTTGGAGACATTGGATACTGCAAAGGCTATGGGCCCTGACAACATTCTGACAAAAGTACTGAAGACTTGTGCTCCAGAACTTGTCACTCCCCTGGCCAAGCTGTTCCAGTGCACTTACAACACTGACATCTATCCAACAAGGTAGAAGATTACTCAGGTATGTCCTTTACATAAAAAGCAGGGTAACTCCAACCCGGCCAATTACCACCCCAACAGTGTCCTTCGATCATCAGTGTAGTGATGGAAGGTGTCAGTAACAGAGCTATCAAGCAGCACCTGCTCAGCAATAACCTGCTCAGTGACGCAGTTTGGGTTCCGCCAAGGCCACTCAGCTCCTGACCTCATTACAGCCTTGGTTCAAACATGGACAAAAGAGCTGAATTCCAGAGGTGAGGTGAAAGTGACAGCCTTTATCATCAAGCCCACATCCAACCAAGTGTGGCGTCAAGAAACCCTAGCAAAAATTGAGTCAATGGGTATTAGGGGGCAAACTCTCCACTGGTTGGAGTCATACCTGCACAACGGAAGAAGGTTGTGGTTGTCGGATGTCAGACATCTCCATCCTTATTGCTATTGTGAAGGTGACAGTGAACTGCCATCTTGAACACTGCAGTCCGTTTAGCGTAAGCATGTCCACAGTGCTCTTAGGAAGAGATTTCCAGGATTTTGACCCAACGACACTAAAAGCCTATAAAGCTCTCACAGGACTAGAAAGATTAGATTCAGGAAGGATGTTCCCGATGGTGGGGAGATCTAGAACCAGAGGTTGTAGTTGGAGAATGAGGGGCAAACCCCTTCTAGTGTCCAATGAGGAGAAATCTCTTCATGTAGAGAGCGGTGAACCTGTGGAATTCAGTACCACAGAAAGTGGTTGGGGCTAAAACATTTTATGTTTTTAAGAAGGAGCTGGATATAGTTCTTGTGGCTAAAGGGATCAGGGGTTATGGGGAGGAGGGAGGGATTAGGATATTGACCTCAATGATTGGCAATAACCATATCGAATGGTGTAGCAAGTTGAGGGACCAAATGGCCAATGACTGGTCCTATCTTTTATGTTTCTGTGCTTCTATATTTCTCAGCCAGGATGGTGAGTGGCTTGGAGGGAAACTTGCCGGGGTTGGTATTTTCATGTATTTGCTGCTCTTGTCCTTCTAGATGGTCATTGTTGTGGGTTCAAAGGGGCTGTCTGGGGAGTCTTCTTAAGTTCTTCGGGTGTAAAGGATGTAATAATGGACCAAGCTGAGTCAGCATGGCTTTTTCAATATGTAATCATGCTTGAGAAATTTATTCAAAATTTTTGTGAAAGCGGCAAGCAGGATAGATCGAGGGAAGAAGTGTTTATATTATTATTGGATTTTCGCAAGTGGTTCGATAAGGCAGCATACACGTGGCTACATAATAACATAAGAACCTATTGTGCTGGGGGTCATTCATTAGCATGGATAGAGGATTGGCTAACTAATAGAAGGCAAAGTGTTGGGATAAAGCAGGGACGGAATTTTCAGGATGACGATCTATAACTAGTGGAGTTATGTCAAGAACTGTCACTCTGACCTCACCTCTCAGCAAACACCAATAAAACAGATTGTTTGATTTTATCTCATTGTTGATTTTGGAATCTTGCTGTGCACTGAGAAGCCAATGTGGTTCCTGCATCACTACAGACGTGTCACTTTGAAATAATATCATTAGTCGGTAAGGCATTTTGGAGCCTCCTGAGGTTATTGTTGGTGCCCTATATGGGGCGTTATGGCAATAGCACTGGAGCAATATTGTAAAGGCCCAGGCAAATCCTCCAGACAGTTCAAATCACAGCAAGGCAGCTAGGTGAATATAAATTCAATGAAGAAATCAGGAATGAAAACTGCCTCAGTGATGGTGACCATGAAACTATAATTAATCATCGTAAAAACCCCATCTGGTCCGCTAATGTCCTTTAGGGAAGGAAACTGCCATCCTTACCTGGTCTGGATTACATGTGACTCCAGACCCACAGCTCTGTGGTTGACTCATAACTACACTTTGAAATTGCATAAAAAGCCATTCAGCATAATTAGGATGGACACGAAATTCCCATTTTATCTGCATCCCATGAACGGATGAAAAATTACAAACACAAGTCTTTCCTTTAACAAGTTCATCATACTGACTTTTATATGTTCAGACCATGTCACAATCTCGTCCAGTGAGAGCATCAACAAAACAGTCAGTGATCTACAACATTCCTGTCACTCTGGTGTGTCACCTGTTACAGATGCCAGCTCTTAACTAACAGATAGATTCTTCTATGTTCAGAGTACTGACAATCTCTAGATTACAGGTAACAAGCCATAAACATTGCAATACCATACCCTATAGCCGCTTGATCATTCACTATCACCATACCCTACAGCTACTATACCAAAGTCTGGTGATATTTGGACAACTGTTGCTTACATATATTCATCTTGTATATATTTTTTATTGTTTGTTAATTTTCAACTGTGTGAATTAACCTGTTATTGCCTTTTGGAAGGAAATATCCATGAAATCTATTTTTTCATGCTTTCATATTCCGGGCGCACTCTCTTATCATCACATTTGATAGAGTAGAGACCAATCATCCATCAAGCATGTATCACCTGTCTGGCAGACTTCTCAAATTAGTCCCACTCCCCTGCTCTTTCCAAGTAGAAGGTATATTTATCCCATGCCCTTTTGGATGTAGCTGCTGCCATTCTCTGCCTTTTCAGCAGCACATTCTCATTCACTGTGTCAGAAAATGTTTTCTCATTTCACCGCTGGCTCTTCTTCAATCTGTGTTCCTCTGGTCACTGATCTTCCCACCACTAAAAACAGTTATTCGATCAGAACCATCTTGAACACCTCAACCAGATCTCCCCTTCACCTTCTCATCTCTTAAATTTAGGCTGATGGGATCTTCAGCTTCTTCAATTTCTCAGCCTGATATCTTCAATGGCATGACCTCATCACGGTCACAGTGAGGAGATAGTTCCCCAATCCACCCCAAGCTGGGATGGGGACGAGTGTTGTTGGTACCAATCTGATCTCTACCACTGGCCAGCTGACTGAATCTTAGCCCAATCCCAAGGTCAAACACTTTTACATGTACATTATGACCTAAACCTACAGATAGTCATGCTCAAAGCTCAAATTTCTTTCCATCTCATGGTTGACTGGGAATCTCTCCCACTCTTACCACATGTCTGTCCTTTTGTCTCAGAGGAACTAAGTCTAAGCAAGTCAGTAATCGACCTGTACTCCCTAGGCCATCAAGTCTTGGAGTGGAACTTAAACATGGAGTTGAAGCAGGAACATTACCAACACATGATGTGTGCTGTTGGCATGTTTATGTATAACCACTTAGCAATGTCACACAAAGTTCTTCCATCCACTATTCTAACAGAGGCAGTAATAGAGGAGATTAATTTAACAACATTCCTTTAGTTATTATCATGTTCCTCTAATTTATTGTCTGATGTGTGTGAGGTATGTTGAAAGAATTCCTTCAAATTTCATTGAATCTGTTCTTTCTCTTTGTCCTCTGTTTCTATGGTAATGTTATTTTCCTAGATTGTGTATGTTCTCCTATCTTTGTACCTATTATGAGTCTGTCACAAATAGTTGGTTCACATTATTCTCCAGAGGATTCAATGTCAAATCATCTTGTTTTTCTACTGAGATAATTTTTTAGTTTTATTGGACAATCTAGTGCTGAATTTGATTGGGACATTATTTGTCTCCTGTATAAAACGACAAGAAAAATAAACATGTGAAGAGACGGGGGGAGAGGACGAATCAAAGAAAGAGGGAAGGAGATAAAGAAACAGAAAGCCAAAGAGATAGACGCAAAGATGAAATGAGAGGGGGAGAGAGAGACAGTGAAATAATTTGAGATGAAGAGAAAGAGACTGTGAAAATGAATAAGGGAGAGAAAGAAACGAAAAGGAAAAAAAACAATAAGAATGACAGAAAGAGAAAGACATAACAAAAAGGATAGAGAAAGAAAGCACTGGCCAGAGAATGGGGGAAAAGAGACAAAGATAGAGAGAAAGATACTCTAATGAAAAAGGAAAGAAAGAGAAAAAGAAACAGGAAGTATATGTATTCATGAACCCTGAAGAAATGCAAACAGTCAGTCCTTTGAAATCCTAAACAGCTGTCATAAGCCCACATGACATCACCATGCTGGATGGTTCTTAAGACACTCCTCAGAATTAACCATTTCGGACTCATACATCTTTATGCAATAACGCCCACACGATCACAGCCAGACAACACCCAAAAACTCTCTTACATTACACACAAAGCCAAACAGGCTCACACAGATGCACAGAGCACTTCCAAAAGCTTTTCTGTGGTTAGCAATACAGAATGTGGCTCAGGATTTAACCTGCACACTGGAGTGCTGGCTATCTGTTTCTCTTCTGGGAGTGTGCTTCCCCTTGGCTATGTCATGTTCATGTCACACTACAAGTGACCCCATCACACTATACACTCTCTCACACACACACACACACGCACGCACGCACACACACACAGACACACACCCCTTCCTCACACACGCACACACACACACACACACACACCCCTTCCTCTCACACACACACACAAACAGATATGAATCTATGGAATGAATTAATATTTGAAGATACATTTTATTCTGTTCAAAAAGCACACAATTTACAGACAGTCAGTCAAATAGTCGTTTTATAAATTCCTACTTTAGAAATAAAACCAGTAGCTCCAAGCTAAAACACAAACAGATTCTAAACAAGGCTCACACCTAACATGTGAGATAACAAGGTGTGGGGCTGGATGAACACAGCAGGTCAAGCAGCATCATAGGAGCAGGAAAACTTGACGTTTCGGGCCTAGACCCTTCATCAGAAATGAGGGAGGGGAAGAGGGTTCTCACACCTAACATGCATTGTCTGACCTAAAATGTTACCCTTCTTTACACTGATAAAACCTTTAGTTCTCTCAGGACCAAGACTTGAAAGGAATTCGGGTTTTGCATATACATATTAATCAATTAAAACCTTCTAACTGATTAAAAACTTAACAACATCTTAAGTTTGTTTAGTACATTCTCATCAATGGTGTGAACCTTTGATCTTTTACTTAAAATTCTTGGTCTGATACCACCTGTCTCGCTAACACCTGAAGAAGGAATGGGGCTCTGAAAGTTTGTGTTTTCAAATAAACCTGTTGGGCTATAACCCGCTGTCGTGTGATATTTGACTTTGTCCACTCCACTCCAACACTGGCACCTCCACATCTTGCCTCTGAGAGACCGCTGTCTGACACTGGCGGGTTTTTGCAAACTCTTTTATTTACACAAATGTATCTAATTATGTTCATTGTCAGTAGATTACACATTAGTTCCAGTTTTTCTTCACCGTCTGTTAGACACGATTGCTCATTTTGTTGTTACATCAAACACATCATCATCCCATTCTGAAATAATTTGCTGATATCAATGATCCAAACCGACTACACACGCAAAATATTCAAACGATTTTTAAAACTTAAAATTAAAATCCTACTAAATTCACCATTTTTTTTCTTACTCTACATTTTTTTTTCTTTTCATGTTTTTGATACTGCTCACTCATCATTTAAATATGTTGATGAGATACATCACTCCAGCGCACATACTCCTGGGTATCCGTAAACTCTGCTTTGCCATTATACTTCATTATGTACTTTGGGAAATCCTGCAGTTCTGAAAGTCACTATATAAATACATGTCTTTACAGATCAGTTATAATCAGCAGTCTCCTCTTAACTGTCAGCTTTGTCTTTAAATGTAAAAGCTGTAAGGCTTGATAGATGGTGATTTAGCTTTATGATAATCATTCTAATACAAACATTCTGTTAGTTTCATGACATAAATATCATTTTATTTTTTAATTCACTGCTAAGTTCCTTAAAATTCAGTTTTAGGATGTAGGCAACACTGGCAATCTCATCTACCCATCTTTGGTTGTCCTTTACTGAAGGTCATGCATGACCCAGTTAGGTTTCTCCAACGCGGTCACTTTTACCACGATCACATCCCAATTTCCAGATTGCTCCTTGCGAGGCATTATTGTTTGCCTGCATCATCAATGGCATCTAACTCCTATATTGCTACCATCTGGTAGAAAGTAGGCAAACTGGGCCTCAATTTAACATCTCTGTTAAATGTTGGCACCTTTGACATGCAGCACACCACCTCGACCCTGTGCCAGCCTGTATCTTGTGCTCTGCTCTTTACAATGGGAATTGAACTCATCACATTCTGACTCAGAGGCTCCAACCTCATGGTATATGCTTTAATTTCAGTCTTCTTTAAGTGACATATAATCTTCCAATCCCCTCATCAAATCCGCTCAGCACCAAGGCGCAGACAGGCCATTCAAACTGGGAGGAGAAGGAATGGAAAGGACTGCGACTGTTGTGGGGGACAGTATGATTAGGGGTTTGATATGCATCCAAGAGTCTGAGTTCCAGCAGCAGTGTTGCCTGCCTTGTCTCTGGGTTAAGAATGTCTTCTTGCAACTGGAAAGGAATCAGAACTGGAAGGAGAGGGGTCGAGCTGGTAATGCCCACATTGAGACCAACGACACAGTTAGGAAAAAGAAAGAGACTCTGTTGAGGGGGTTTGAGCAGCCAGAGGCTAAATTAAAAATCAGAGCCATAATGGCAATAATCTATAGATTACTAATTGAGCCATGAGCAAACGGTCTCAGAGTCAGTGGAATTTCTGTGTCGAAGATTGGTGTGAGAGAAATAAGTTCCAATTCATGAGGATCTGGCACCGGTATTGGAGAGGGAGAGAGGGAGCTGCATGACAGAGGCAAACTTGTCTTGAATGGTACTAGGGCCAGTGTCCTGATAAATGCAACCCTCAATTTCAAAAAAAGGTATATTCTATTCAGAAAGAAAGACTTTATAAGAAGAATGTACCATTTGTGAAAGGTAAGGATGACATTACATTGAAAGAAGATGCAAACAATGTTGTGAAGATTAGGAATACGCTAGAAGTTTGGGAAAATTTTAGAAACCAGAAAATGTTGACTGATAAAAAGGCAGAGAAAATAGATTAAGAGTAAACTAGCAAGAAATATAGAAGTAGGCTGTAAGAACTTTTATAATAAGTTTAAAAGGCAGGCAGTAGCTAAAGTATACTGGGAGAAGGGCTCCCCAAATTGTTTTGCAATGTGAGCCTGTTTTAAACATGTGAAAATTAACGAAAATAAAAAATTACTAAAGCAACATTGTAATATTCAGTGTGTAAGTAAATCACAGAATCAGAATTGTTATGATGCAAAAAGATGCTATTCAGCCCAATGTGCCTGCATTGGGCACGTTATTATAGATCAATTTATAATATTGTATAAATCATAGAAACATGGAAAACAATGTTTTATAATAGTTTGTAAAACTCTCATTATTTTACCTACTCATAAGTTCACTAATTCATCTGAGCTGCTCCAGCTTAAGCAACATGGCCAGGTAACAGTAGATGTTTATTGACTTTCACATTTGCATTCACATTGCTGATCCACAGCAATATCACACCAAGGTTCCCGAAAGGCTTTCTGGCAGCATTGATTTTAATGTGACACAAGAAAGGAAACTTTTCACTTTCTACTGAGGATCTTAAATCAAGCAAAGTAATATTCAGCATCCAAGAAATTTCAGTTTCACTGTGGATTGTGTCATTAACAATGTGGCTTTAAAATAAAGTGGATTTAATTCACAAAGTAAGTAGCTAACATGAGTATGGAACCATGTTCCAGCCAGCTAAGGGCCAGGTTTTATGAGGAAACACTGACATAGAAAATGGCAGTAAAAATAGGCCATTCAGCCCATAAACCCTGACCCACCATTCAATATGACCATGGTTGTTCCTCTGGCTCAATTCCATATTCCTGCTCTTACCCATCCCTATCATCCCATTACTGTCTAGAAATCTATCTCTTTCTAACAACGTTCAGTGCCTTGGCCTCCACCAGCTTCTGTGGCAGAGAATTCCATAAAGTTACCACTCTCTCAGAGCGAAGAAATTTCTCCTCAGAGATTGTGGATGGCTTGGTTTTAATCTTCCAAAAATAGTCAGATTCTGGAAGGGTCCCAGTGGATTGGAAAGTAACAAATGTAAGACCTTCATTCAAAAAAAGGGGAGACAGAAAGCAGGAAACAACAGAACATTAGTCTTATACCTGTCATTAGGAAAATGCTGAAATTTATCATTAAGAAAGTAGCAGTGGGGCGTTTAGAAAATCATACCACAGTCAGGCAAAGTCGACATGATTTAATGAAAGGGAAGCTCTGACAAGCTTATTAGAGTTCTTTCAAGATGTAACAAACTGGGTGGTGAGAAAGAAGGACAAAAACTTGTTATTTAATGGAGGTGATGGGGATCTTATTCATTGGCTGAAGATTCAGCAAGAGATCTATGTCACATCTTTTGTTGGAAGTTTGCCACATTAACTTCTAATTAGGCACTTAATGGGCAGTGGAAGCACCGTCTTTATCAAGATCAACGGCTGGAGGGTGAAGATCCTGCTTCTTGAGAGTTGCAAGCTAGTTAGAGGCTGGCAGTTCTTCATTGTTTTGTTGCATCATTAAGAGGTAAGAGCTACTGTCAGTATAACTCCTATTCGAGGTTCACAATCACCAACTGAGCCAGGCTTGAACCCTCAGAGTTTTGATGAAGAGTCATCGGACTCAAATATTAGTTCTGCTTTTTACCCACAGGTGCTACCAGACCTGCTGAGCTTCACCAGCAATTTCTGTTTTTCTTTCAGGTCTCCAGATTCTGCAGTTCTTATTCTTATTTTAGTGTTTAATTCCCTGCCACTTCTCTTCCAGGTGTTCCACCTTGAAGAAGCTCCGCTCCTCTCTCTGATAGGATTTCCTTTCTAACCTTTCTTCTTGCTCTCCATCATTACTATTGCTTTCTCTCCCAGTTTTTGACAAGGAACTTGCTAAAGCCCCCTTCCGCAGGGTCCTCAGTGAGTGCCTCTGGCTCAGACTCACCCCATGTGAATTTTGACTGAAGTTTCATTCTTCATGTTTTGAATCCACTCAGGATCACAGGTATCTCCATGATGTACAACACTTCACAGACAGTTGCTCTCACCACATTCTGAGATACACACATAAGAACATAAGAACATAAGAACTAGGAGCAGGAGTAGGCCATCCGGCCCCTCAGGCCTGCCCCGCCATTTAATAAGATCATGGCTGGTCTTTTTGAGACTCAGCTCCACTTACCCACCCACTCACCATAACCCTTAATTCCTTTACTGTTCAAAAATTTATCTAGCCTTGCCTTAAAAATATTCAGCGAGGTAGCTTTAACCGCTTCACTGGGCAGGGAATTCTACAGATTCACAACCCTTTGGGTGAAGAAGTTCCTCCTGAGCTCAGTCCTACATCTGCTTCCCTTTATTTTGAGGCAATGCCCCCTAGTTCTAGTTTCACCTGCTAGGGGAAACAACCTCCCTGCCTCCACCGTATCTATTCCTTTCATAATCTTATATGTTTCTATAAGATCTCCTCTCATTCTTCAGAATTCCAATGAGTATAATCCCAGTCTACTCAGTCTCTCCTCATAATCCAACCCTCTCAACTCTGGAATCAACTGAATGAATCTCCTCTGCACCCCATCCAGTGCTAGTATATCTCTTCTCAAGTAAGGAGACCAAAACTGCACACAGTATTCCAGGTGTGGCCTCACCAGGACCCTACACAGCTGCAGCATAGCCTCCCTGCTTTTAAACTCCATCCCTCTAGCAATGGCAGACAAAATTCCATTTGCCTTTTTAATTACCTGCTGCACCTGCAATCCTACTTTTAGCGATTCATGCACAAGGACACCCAAGTCCTTCTGCACAGCAGCATGCTGCAATTTTTTACCATTTAAAATTTTGACACACCACACTTAGTCCCCAACTCCAAATCATCTATGTAAATTGTAAACAATTGCAGTCCCAACACTGATCTCTGAGGCACACCACTAGCCACTGACCGCCAACCAGAACAACACCCATTTACCCCTACTCTTTGCTTTCTACTGGTCAACCAATCCTCTATCCATGCCAATACACTCAGTGCCACTCATCGTCATATGCACACTGTCAACCTTTCTCTCCGTTAGCATTGTCTCAAGCTCATTCAGAGCTTCCCTGCTCCCCAGTTCCACTTCATCCTCTGGCTCATTCGATGTGCTAACAAGAAAGTTCTTCTTTTCCTTTCAGACATTAAAGAACGCAAGATGCAACAACTCAGAGATGCCCACACCCTTCTGGAACCTTCCTCCCTACCCCTTCCGTCTAACCTCATCCCCTACTCAAAACCTCACTTCCTATCAAGTATTTACCATCCCTTTGGACCTAATGTCCTCTGAGCCTAAATTCTATTGCTGTTTAGGAGAGTGCGAGGTGAGTTGATTGAAACAGGTCACATTTTAAGGCATTTAGACAGAGTGGACATCAAATGGGGCAATTTCGAGTTAGGAACCACAGTTTCAAAATAAGAGGTCTCCAATTTAAGATGCAGATGAGGCTGTGGGATGAAGGGCTTCTTTCTATGCTGTAAAACTAGATAACTATGTGAGGGAGAATTTCTTCTCTTGGAGGGTTGTGAATCTTTTGAATCCTCTGTTAGGCTGAGTCACTGAATATATTCAAGGGCGCATTCTACAGATTTCTCGACTGTGGGGAAGTCAAATGCTATTGAGAATGGGCAGATTGGAGTTGAGCATAAAATCAGCTCAGCCACTAACATGCTTAAGAAGGGTGGATGAAATGAAATGATCAGGTTAGCAAGGTTAGATCACGTGAAACACAAGGAGATCTAGCCACTTGGATACAGAACTGACTCAAAGGTAGGAGACAGAGGGTGGTGGTGGAGGGTTCTTTTCAGACAGGAGGCCTGTGACCAGCGGTGTGCCGTAAGAATCGGTGCTGGGTCCACTGCTTTTTGTCATTTATATAAATGATTTGGATGTGAACATAGGAGACATGGTTAGTAGGTTTACAGATAACACCAAAATTGGAGATGTAGTGGACGGCAAAAAAGGTCACCTCAGAGTACAATGGGATCTTGATCAGATGGGCCAATGAGCCGAGGAGGGTATTTCGATAAATAGATTAATTTAGATAAATGTGAGGTGCTGTATTTGGGAAAGACAAATCAGGGCAGGACTTATACACTTAATGGTAAGATCCTAGGGAGTGTTGCTGAACAAAGAGACCTTGGAGTGCAGGTTCATAGTTGCTTGAAAGTGGAGTCACAGATAGACAGGATAGTGAAGAAAGAATTTAGTATGCTTACTTTCATTGGTCGGTGCACTGAGTATAGGAATTGGGAGGTCATGTTGAGGCTGTACAGGGCATTGGTTAGGCCACTTTTGGAATACTGCATGCAGTTCTGGTCTCCCCGTTACAGGAGGGATGTTGTGAAACTTGAAAAGGTTCAGAAAAGGATATTGCCAGGGTTGGAGGGTTTAAACTATAAGGAGAGGCTGAATAGACTGGGATAATTTTCCCTGGAGTGTTGTAGACTGAGGGGTGACTTTATAGAGGTTTATAAAATCATGAGGGGCACGGATAGGGTAAATAGGCAATTTCTTTTTCTCAGGATGGGGAGTCCATAAAAAGAGGGCATAGGTTTAAGGTGAGAAGAGAAAGATTTAAATGGGACCTAAGGGGCAACTTTTTCACAGAGAGCGTGATGCATGTATGGAACAACCTGCCAGAGGAAGTGGAGGAGTCTGGTACAATTAGAACATTTAAAAGGCATCTGGATGGGTACATGAATAGGAATCATGTACCTGGGGATAAAGGACTTGTCATATGAGTAGCGATTGAGGACTCTCAGTTGGTGGAGTTTCAAAGGATAAGGGGGTATCTGATTGAAACTTACAGAATACTGAGAGGCCTGGATATAGTAGACCCGGAGAAGATGTTTCTACTAGTAAGAGAAGCCAAGACCTGAGGGCACAGTCTCAGAATTAAGGGACGACCCTTTAGAACTGAGATGAGAAGGAATTTCTTCAACCAGGGGGTGGTGAATGTGTGAAACTAAATTCATTATCGCAGAGTGTTGTGGAGAGTCATTGAGTGTATTTAAGACAAAGATAGATTCTTAATTGATAAGAGGATTAAGGGTTATGTGGAGAAAGCAGGAGAATGGTGTTGAGAAATATATCAGCCATGATCAAACAGCGGAGCAGATTTGATGGACCAAAAGCCCAACTCTGCTCCTATATCTTATAGTCTTATGGGTGCAGGGGCCTACGGTGTACTCCTGCTTCTGTTTCTTATCTTCTTACCTTCTTGTGTAAATGCACGGTGGCTGGATGTTAATTTTGCTCTTTGGAATTGCACATTTGCAAACCGCATGTCCCCACAATTTTGTTTATGAGTGTAAGTTATAATAAAAAGCAGACCACACCATCAATTTTTCAAACAAGAAAATGGAGCACTTATTTCCCCACTCCTGTTTTCTCAGAGTTTAAGGCCACAGTAGTTTACTGTTTGCATTAATAAATTAGTCACAATCAAATTAAGTTACTGGTACTTTTCAGTTATCTGAAGAGTGATTTAAAAGGGGTAGAGTGAAAGAAAATCTAAAACAAATTATACTAAAAACCATGTAGCCTTAGTTAAAGTGTTCAACATTTGTAACTTACAAGCTAATTGTTGGATCAGAATCATTTGTGTTTGTGGCAATAATTCAGTCTAAACTCACAGTTCTTTATCCAGCATTAGAAAATATTCCGTTTCTAACTAATGGATGAAAGTCCTGAAATGTGCTGTTATTGTATTTTCTTCTGCTTCTAATCAAAGGCAGCTTTATGGATCTCTAATGTTTGAAATCTGCAGGGGGCTCCCAAACGTCTAAGCATTCATTCAGAGAAGTGGGGGGGGAGCGGAGACAATGAAAACTATTTCTGCAAAGCTAAGCATAAAAACATTTAGCTGCAATTGAAAACATCGCAAGACATTGTTCAAGATGGATATACCCGACTCTCAATTTCACAACCGGAACTGCTAACACCAGAACTGGAGAAATACCCAACCGTGGCTGAATATGAGACACATTCATCTCCAATTGTAAGAAACTGCTCCACAAAGCTCCCTATCCGGGGTATATACAATAACTAACACGCGCTGGCTGTAATCAGCAGCTTCTGATTATTAAATATCTGGCATGTCATGCATGGCTACAATCTAGATCCTGCCCTTCTTGCTAATCAGAGCATTAATTACGGCCTTGCAGATAATTTGGTGGCTGACAATTTTGGCTTCTGTATAATTTATCTGTGACTGGATGGAGGATATACTTGATGTTGATTTTGTGCAAAAGGAGATCTTACATCCCAGGAATGTAGCAACTGTGAGAATGGGCAATATTAAGGTTCATTTGGTACCACAAGCCTACAGCAGTGAAATAATTGACTAATCAAAGCTGTTAATTTCTCATCGAGGAGTCACTCTGATTTTCCAACTGCTCCATTGTTACTGTAACATTAAAGAAAACCCTGCATTTATGTAGCATCCCTTACAACCAGTGAACTACTGGTCAGTTAAAAAAAACAGAAATTGCAGGAAAAGCTCAGCAGGTCTGTGGACAGAAATCAGAGTTAACATTTCAGGTCCAGACAGGGCCCAAAATGTTAACTCTGATTTCTGTCCACAGACCTGCTGAGCTTTTCCAGCAATTTCTGTTTTTGTTACTGATTTGCAGCATTCACAGTACTTTCGGTTTTTACTTACTCGGCAGGGTTGGTGTGTTGGAAAAACGGCAGGCAGTTTGCACACAGCAAAAGCATCAATGTGACATTGACCAAATAATCTTCGATGTGAGTTGAGGGATAAATATTGGCCATGACATTAGGAAGGAATCCCATGCTCCTCTTTGAAATTGTGACATTGGGTGGTCAGCTGACCCTTCATTTCCATCACTCCTCTAAACAATGACACCTCAGGCAGTGCCCTGCTCTCATTAACCTAACCTCCTGCACCAGCCTGGTTATTGAGCATGGGCCTCTGGGGTGACGTTTGAACCTGCAGCATTATAACTCAGAGATGGGATCACAGCCTGACTAGCCTCTGTGCACACAACACCCCTACCAGGCTGATAGGGAGTCAACCTCTTGGGCTTTAACATTGCTGGAAAGGCCACACCATTTTAAGGGAAAGACCAACACTTATACAATGTACACAATAGTGCGGAGAAGGTGATGGTAAGATGGTAATCCCATTGGGCTTGTTATCCAGAATGGCAGGCTCATGTTTTGGGGCATATGTTCCAATCCCACCTTAGCACTTGAATTCAGTAAAATCTGGAACCAACAGTGAGCCCAATGTTGACCATGTAACCATTGTTGATTGTTGTTTAAAAGAGCACCTGGTCCACTATTGTGGGAAAGAAATCTGTCATCCTTACCTGGTCTGGCCTAGTTATGACTCCAAACATGCAGTAATTTTGTTGACTGTTGAAATGACCTTTAAGTATTAAATCCTGGCCAAGTCAGTAACACTAATATCCCAAGAACAAATTTTTGAAAATGCTGTTAAATCTGGCAAACACTACGATGACTTTCACAGGGCCATGCTGTTAGGCATGATGGACCCCTGTCTGTTTCCGGCTGTGTCCCCTTAAAATGTTTTCGTTCTTTTATGGGATATGGGTGTGGCTGACAAGGCTAGCACTTGTTGCTCATCCCTAATTCCTCTTGAATTGACTGGCTTGCTCAGCCATTTTAGGGGCAATGAAGAGTTGGTGATATTGCTGTGGGGTTGGAGTCACTTGTAGGCTCGACTGGGTAAGGAAAGGCAGTTTTCTTTCCTTAAAGGACCTCAGTAAACCACATTTTTTTTAAAATGACGATCAACAAAGATTTCATGTTCATCATCATTGAGTCTCAGTTGTTTCTAATTGTAGATTTATTGACAGAGTTTATATTCCACCAGCTGCCTGGTGAAACTTGAACCATTGCCCCAGAGCGTTAGAAGAACTTAACCTCAACAAGACACTAGTTGGACCTAAGCTGGAGCAACTGCGTAGAATACTTGTTGCCTCACTATGGAAAGGATATGAACACTTTGGAACAAGTGCAGAAGCAGTTTGTGAGAATGGTCCAGGGAGGAAGAATTTCAATTATGAGAATATATTGGAGAAGTTGGGATAGTTCTCCAAGGAGAGAAAAAGACAAAAATGAGATCAGATAGAAGTTCTCAAAACTATGAGAGAGTTGGATAGAGTAGGGGATAAGCTGTTCCTGTTCATTATGAGGTTGAGAACAAGTAGGCACAGATTTAAAGTAATTTGCAAACACTGCAAATGTGAAAAAATACTTTTGCTGGATTGGGCCTGGAAGGCAATGCTTGGAGGTATGATGGATGCAAGTTCAGCTACGACCTTCTAGAGGGTATTGGATAATTATTTGAAGAGAAGTAAGGTGCAGGGCTATGGGAAAGGGCAGGAGAGTGGCACCAAGCCATACCTCTTGTTGGAGACCTAGTGCAGATAGTGTAGGCTGAATGACCTCTTTTGTCTTGTAAAAATTCTAGTTTTAGACATCATTAGATTAGCTTTTGACATCAGTTCAGTTCAGGAGGGAGGACAGTGGGGAGAACACAGCAATCAGGGAGGCCAGTTGCCCTGGGAGAAGTAGTTTCAGTCTACGAAGCATGAGATTGTGAAAATGCATTGTCACATTTCCCTGGAGTAACAAGCTCTGTTATTACTGGAGTTGTCACAAAAGTTTAACATTTTTCAAATAAGGACACAAAGTGCCCCAATTTACCTGATTTCCAGCCCAAGTTTTGGAGAAAGCACAATCCATGTTTCTGTACTAATCTAGAATTACTCTTTATTACAGGTCATTAGACTCTAGTGATAAAAGGTACTGCAGATGCTGGAGAATCCGAGATAACAAGCATGGGGCTGGATGAACACAGCAGGTCAAGCAGCATCATAGGAGCAGGAAAACTCGACCTTTCGGGCCTAAACCCTTCATCAGAAGTGGGGGAGGGGAAGAGGGTTCTGAAATAAATAGGGAGAGAGGGGGAGGCGGATAGAAGATGGATAGAGGAGAGGACAGGTGGAGAGGAGGCAGACAAGTCGAAGAGGCGGGGATGGAGCCAGTAAAGGCGAGTGTAGGTAGCGGGGTAGGGAGGAGATAGGTCAGTCCAGGGAGAACGGACAGGTCAAGGGGGCGGGATGATGTTAGTAGATAGGAGAGGGGGGTGTGGCTTGGGGTGAGAGGAAAAACCGGTTAGGGAGGTGGAGATGAGCTGGGCTGGTTTTGGGATGCGGTTGGGGGAGGGGAGATTTTGAAGCTTGTGAAATCCACAGTGATGCCATTGGGCTGCAGGGTTCCCAGGCTGAATATGATTTGCTGTTCCTGCAGCCTTCGGGTGGCATCACTGTGGCATTGTAGGAGGCCAAGGATGGACATGTCATCTGAGGAATGGGAGGGGGAGTTGAAATGGTTCGCGACCGGGAGGTGCAGTTGTTTGTTGCGAACTGAGCGCAGGTGTTCTGCAAAGCGGTCCCCAAGCCTCCGCTTGGTTTCCCCGATGTAGAGGAAGCCACAACGGGTACAGCAGATGCAGTATACCACATTGGCAGATGTGCAGGTGAACATCTGCCTGATGTGGAAAGTCTTCTTGGGGCCTGGGATTGGGGTGAGGGAGGAGGTGTGGGGGCAGCTGTAGCACTTCCTGCGGTTACAAGGAAAAGTGCCGGGTGTGGTGGGGCTGGAGAGGAGTGTGGAGCGGACAAGGGAGTCGCAGAGGGAGTGGTCCCTCCGGAAGGCAGATAAGGGTGGGGAAGGAAAAATGTCTTTGGTGGTGGGGTCTGACTGCAGATGGCGGAAGTGTCGGAGGATGATGCGTTGGATCCGGAGGTTGGTGGGGTGGTACGTGAGGACGAGGGGGATTCTTTTTTGGTTATTATAGCGGGGACGGGGCGTGAGGGATGTGTTCCGGGAAATGCAGGAGACCCACTCCAACCTGAAGAAATTACGTGGAACAATCCCTCTTCCGTACCTACACTGGCCCTAAACCCCACCTCTTCCTCCGTTACATTGATGACTGCATCGGCGCCGCCACGTGCTCCCACGAGGAGCTCGAAATCAATGATAAGTACAATTACAGTGATAATTGTAATCAAAGGGACATGTACTGTTGCTGTGGCACATACATTCACAGTGACATGTATGAATACAGCATTATGTACAATAATGGTAAAATGCACAAAAACCGTGAATGATCCAAACATTCTGACATGTGCAATTCTGATGACACACATTGATATGTTCAAATACAGCAACATGTAGGAACATTGTGACATGTGTAATCAGACTCATGTACAATGACCTGCAAATTTTCTTTTTAATTCATTTGGCCACATAGGCAACTCCCCTTGACACAGTTCCAAGCAGCTTTTGCTCTAATTTTCTTTCTGCCTGTGCGGGTCTCCAAGGGCTGTGCATGGCAACTTCCAGAACAGAGACTGTATATGGTATTCCCACATACCTGCTGCCCTTGTCCTTCTAGATAGGAGTGGTCTTGGGTTTGGAAGGTGCTGTCTGAGGATCTTTGGTGAATTTCTGCAGTGCATCTTGGAGATGGTACACACTGCTGCTGCTGAGCATCAGCAATGAAGGGAGTGAATGTTGAAGATCATAGTTAGGATTACAATCAAGCGGGCTGATTTGCCCTGGATGGTTCAAGCTTCTTGAGTGTTGTTGGAGCTGTGCTCATCCAGGCAAATGGGGAGTATCCTGACTTGTGACTTGTGGACGGTGGACTTCGAGGAGTCAGGTGGTGAGTTACTCCCTACAGTATTCCTAGCCTCTGACCTGCTCATTAGCCATAATATTTATATGGCTAGTCTAGTTCAGTTTCTGGTCAATGGTAAACCCCAAGATATTGATAGTGAGGGGATTCAGCAGTCATAAAGTTATTTAAAGTCAAAAGTAGATAGTTAAGCTCTCTCTTGTCGGAGATGGCTGTTGCTTGGCATGTGTGTGGTGTAAATGTCAGTTATGGCATGTATAGTCCCGTTCAGTTCTTACTAATAAGGTAATCTGCTGTTTAAAATCTGAGGAGTTGCGAATGGTGCCGAACATTGTGCAATGTCAGTGAACATCCATACTTCTGACCTTACACTGGAGGGAAAGTCATGGTTGAAGCTGCTGAAAGTGGTCAAGGCACTATTCTGAGGAACTCCTACGGAGATGTCCTACAGCTGAATGACTGACCTCCAACAACCACAACCATCTTCCTTTGTGGTAAGTATGACCTCAACTCCCTTTGTTTCCCATGAGTAATATAGTTTTGTTAAAGCTTTTTGATGCTGCACACAATGAATGGGAGTACTCAATGAATGGCAGGACATTAGGATGCTCAGAGGAACAGAGGGATCTTGGGTTGCGTGTCCACAGATCCCTGAAGGTGGCAGGGCACGTTAACAGGGTAGTGAATAAGGGGTATGGGATGCTTGCCATTATCAGTTATATCATATATTATAAGAACAGGGAGATCATTTTGGAGCTGTACAGAACTTTAGTTAGGCCGCAGCTGGACCATTGTGTGCAGTCTGGTCCCCACACTATAGGAAGGATGTGATAGCACCGAAGGGTGTGCAGAGGAGATTCACCACGATGATGCCTGGGATGGAGCATTTCAGTGATGAAGAGGCTGGATAAGCCTGGGTTGTTTTCTTTGGAGCAAAGAAGGTTGAAGAGGGTCCTGATAGAGGTGTTTAAGATTATGAGGGGCATGGACAGGGTGGATAGAAAGCAGCTGTTCCCCTTAGTCGAAAAGGCAATAATAAGGGAGCATAATGTAATTTTAATGTGAAAGGTGGAAGATTTAGAGCCTATTTGAGGAAAGAATCTTTACCCAGAGGTTGGTGAGGGTCTGGAATGCACTGCCTGGGAGGGTAGTTGAGGTGGGAAACCTCACAACCTTTAAAAAAAACTTGGATGAGCAATTGAAATGGCATAACATTCAAAGCCACAGGCCGAGTGCAGAGAATGGAATGAGTGTAGATAGTACAGTCTTGATGAGCTGAAGGGCCTCTTCTGTACTGTATGATTGTAGGATTCAGCAATTTTCTGCCTGAATATCAAGGGTGCTTACTCTTAACTCACCTCTGGAGTTCAGCTCTTTGGCCATGTTTGGATCCACAGTATAATGAGTTGAGTTGCTGAATGCCTTCGGCAGAACACATGCTGAGCACCTGTGATCAGGGTGATGCTGAGTGAGGGCTATTTGTTAGTTCTGTGTTAGTACCACTTTCTAGCTCAATGCTGATGTAGGGCTTTTATTGCAAAGCAGCACATACACCACATGAAGTGGACAGTGAGAACACTGAATCTGGTTTACCCATGCCAGAGGCACCATATTGTCCCAATGGTGAGGTAGGAAACAGCTGGTATAGCTAACACCTAGAGTCCTCAGAAGGGTCTGGTGTCAAAGTATTGAGGCAATAAGGAAGTGCAGGGTAGGGTGAACAACGATCGTTTGCATGTGGCTGCTTTAGTTGCCCCAGGGATGAAGAAATGAGGCTCATGTTGTGATTAAAAACAATTTGGATGGTGCAAACAGGGCTTCAAACAGATATTGGGCCAATTATTTGTTTACGAAACAGGCTTACCGTCCATTTTAAAAGCACAAACTGGACCCACAGGGAGCAGCCTTAACCAGTTGTTGGTGCCGATTGAGCCTTTGTACAATACATGTCGCTTTGGGCTGCTGAGTACATGTAGAATATCAATGCAGCACAATCCAAATTTTTAGTGAAAACTGAAAGATCAGTGAATGTTGTAACTCAGAAACAAAAACAGAAATTACTGGAAGAGCTCAGCAGGTCAGTTCTGAGGAGGGGTCACTCAATCCGAAACATTATCTCTGGTTTCTCTCCACAGATGCTGCCAGACCTGCTGAGATTTTCCAGCAATTTCTGTTTTTGTAATTAGTCTCTGTTTCATTCTGGCATTGCATCCTGAGTGTAAAAGAAATTAAGGAGCATTTCTGAATCATTAAATCCAATGAGTTGCTGAAATAGTTTCAGAGATAGCAGGAACTGCAGATGCTGGAGAATCTGAGATAACAAGGTGTAGCGCTGGATGAACACAGCAGGCCAAGCAGCATTAGAGGAGCAGGAAGGCTGACGTTTCGAGCCTTGACCCTTTTCTGAAGAAGGGTCTAGGCCCGAAAAGTCAGCCTTCCTGCTCTTCCGATGCTGCTTGGCCTGCTGTGTTCATCCAGCTCTACACTTTGTTATGTCAGTTGCTGAAACAGGATTGACAGGATATTTTTCCGGATAAGAATTCCTTATTTTGTCCACAAAAACTGCATGTTTTAATGAGGAAGGCAGAAAGGAAAGACTTGAATTTATATCTCACGATTTCTCTCATCCTGAGGACTGAAGCAGAGCACAGTGTGTATAGGTGAGCCCACAGAGTGACTGTTTTCGTTCAGAATTGATGCCAATGGACAAGGAAAGTTCATTAACCTCTCATTCTTTCACGTTTGTGCTAAATCTGAGTTTAGCCCAGTAAGAAATTATGGGATATATTAAATTATTATGAATATATTTGATCAAGCTTCTCCACAGAAAGTCAAAAAGCAACAATGCAGCATTTTGCTATTTATCTAACATGTCTCTAAGGACAAAGAGAGATTGAAACATTAGAGCAAAAAAAAATTTCAAGGCTTGTTTAATTCAATTAAAAGCCAGATGGAACAATTAGTGTTGAATACTGTTCTACTGTTAGCAGGTGTTTGCCTTGCAGAGCGGTCCCAGTTGATTTTAGACACAGCAATGTACAGGATACAGCATAAAATCTCTATTGATGCTATTACATCTCTTAAATTGATTGATTAAGACCTTTCCAACATTCATTGGATTCAAGCGAGCTAATCCCAGCCTCTGAATGACTACATGTCGTAAGCCTGACGACATTTTACCAGTCCCCCAGTAGCAAATGCAGATTGGCAGTAGCACCAAAGAGCAAGTCATTTGTAACAGGTGCCAGATAGACCGAGGGTCTGACAGTTCACATCCTTCATTTCCAATCAGTTTTCCATTGTTTCAGAGATAGTAGGAACTGCAGATGCTGGAGAATCTGAGATAACGAGGTGTAGAGCTGGATGAACACAGCAGGCCAAGCAGCATCAGAGGAGCAGGAAGGCTGACGTTTCGGGCCCAAAAAGTCAGCCTTCCTACTCCTCTGATGCTGCTTGGCCTGCTGTGTACATCCAGCTCTACACCTTGTTATCTCAGTTTTCCATTGTTCACCTCTTAAGCCCCACCTACATCC
>JAHRHZ010000015.1:154588-199039 GCA_024137785.1 Ginglymostoma cirratum
GTTATCTCAGTTTTCCATTGTTCACCTCTTAAGCCCCACCTACATCCTTCTACCACTGCTCAGTCACCCGGTTCCCCTTATCACCCAGCCAATGTCCAATCCTTTCCACAGCTTAGCCTGTAACACCCACCTACATCCCCTTCAGGTCCTCACCACCACTCACCCACCATCTCTCTACCACTTACCACCCTCTGTCTCCCACCCCCTCCTATCTCATGTCTCACATTAGAGTTTCTGAGAGGTCGTGCCTCCCTATCAGTCACTGGAGGCCACTTCAATGGTGTTACCATCACTGAATCCGCCACTATTAATATCCTAGGGGCTGCCATCAACCAGTAATTCAACTTGATTTGCCACATAAACATAGTGCCTAAAACAGGAGGTCAGAGCCTGGGAATGCTGTGGTGAGTAACTCACCACATAATTCCCCACAACTTGTGAAACCATCTACAAGGCACAGGTCAGGAGTGTGATGGAATACTCCCCACTTGCCTGGATGAGTGCAGCCCCAATAACACTCAAGAAGCTTGAGACCATCCAGGATAAAGCAACATGCTTGATTGACACCACATCCACAAGTATCCACTCCCTCCATCACTAACGCTCAGCAGCAGCAGTGTGTACTATCTACAAGATGCACTGCAGAAATTCACCAAAGATCCTCAGACTGCACCTTCCAAAAACACGACCACTTCCATCTGGAAGGACAAGGGCAGCAGATACATGGGAACACCACCACCTTCAAGTTCCTCTCCAAGCCACTCACCATCCTGACTTCGAAATGTATCACCCCTCCTTCACTGTCATCGGGTCAAAAACCTGGAATTCCATCTCTCAGGGCATTTTGGGTCAACCTACAGCACATGGACTGCAGTGGTTTAAAAAGGCAGTTCACTGTCACCTTCTTAAGGGCAACTAGGAACAGGCAATAAATGCTGGCCCAGTCAGTGACACCCACATTCCAAATGAATGGAAAAAAAAAGCCTGTTCAGTTGCATTGAAACAAGCAGCAAAGAATAACATTGCACCATTGCTGCTCCCTGCTGACCAGCCCTCCATGCACCTGCCAAACCAAGGCATTGGAGAGAGTGCAGAAGAGATTTACGGAAATGGTTCCAGGGATGAGGAATTTCAGTTGTGAAGTTAGATTGGAGAAGCTGGGACTGTTCTTCTTGGAGAAGGTTAGGCTGAGTGAAGATGTGATTGAAGTGTTCAAAACCATGAGAAGTCTGGACAGATTAAATATGAAGAAAATGTTCACACTCGTGAAAGGATTAGAGAAGGGGCTGTATTGTAATAAGGCAAAGTATTAAACATGTCTGCCATTAGTTAGCTTCAGTCTTACACATTTAGCTTTGCAAATTTCACTTGTGGCAAGTTACTGGATGTGCAAGCTGACAACGTTGCAGAGGGAAACCAACTTTGTGTCTCCACCAATCAGATCGAAGGATCGTATGACAATACTATGGCTTTAAGAGGTATATTTTGTCCTTTCTTATGAAGAAAGGTTGAGACAGCGAGCAGTCTGCTCAAAGCTAATAAAGTAAATATCTTGTATGGCCTTGGGACTTGTTTTTAAAGTTGGAATAATAGAAGCAGCTTGAATGGGTGGGGTCATGCCTCCACAGAGCCAGAATTTTTAGTTTTAGCTTTCAACAGTTGCTGGGGTCTTGAAGCTGGATGTGGAAGCTCTTATTCCTCTCTCTGTTACAGCTAAAAGCTGGGGTTCTCTTCCTGCTGCTAGAATTACATGTGAGACAATCTATTTTACTGAATTCGTCTTTGCCAAGGGTGTGTTTATGGGATGTTACTATTTTGGGACAGTTAATGAGCAGTTTTGTTATTTTGTTCAGTATTCTGATAAAGTTACAGTTAAGCCAATTCTTTTATTTTTGTTTATTCTGTATTTTAACTGTTATGTATGAATAAACCGAGTTTTGCTTCAAGACTGGTAGTTTGACAAATCAAATTGCGCCACCTGGCACTTGCCTTTAAAATAAGAAAAAGCTAGAGTTAAGGCTGACTCCTGACGTGTTTTGAGTGGGTTTGGTTGGGTACATAACAATTGATAGCATCCCTACAGTGTGGAAACAGGCCCTTTGGCCCAACAAGTCCACACTGACCCTCAGAGCATCCCACCCAGATGCCATACCCCTAAAACCCACCTAATATACATATCCCTGAATACTACAGGCTAATCCACCTAGCCTACACATCTTTGGACTGTGGTAGGAAACTGGAGCAAACCCGCACAGATACAGGGAGAACGTGCAAACTCCACACAGACAGTCACCTGAGAGTGAAATCAAACCCAGATCCCTGGTGCTGTGAGGCAACATTGCTAACCATTGCGCCACTGTGCTGCCCCATTGTGAGATGAATGATGCAAGGACTGAAGTGGAAATGTTAATTAGAATGGATAAATTCAATGTCAGATCAAAAGCAGAAAGAGAGATAAAAAGGAAGATTAAATAGATAACAGAAACAAAGCAATTTATGATTTTACGTTTGACTTTTTTTTACAATCTGGCAAGAGTTAACACTGAAGGAATGAGACTGTACATTCGTACTAATTAATTTTTAATACTCAAGATGTTAACTGGAAATAATAAATACTTATCTCATCTCTAAAATTGTAGTTCAGCATGAAATGGCAAGACTCAGTGTTCCATGCTGACTTTAGTTCATATCCTGCTGCACAAGTCCAGCAACTTCACACGTTTGATGCATTTTGATGGTTGTGTGGACAGCACAATGTTATTTTTGCAACACCAACAAAGGGGCAGTGCAGCTCAGGCTGTGATCTTTGGGTTAATATCGCTGAGCATCATTCATCCTGTCTTTATGTTGACAACAAATTATTTGTTCATATTCTTTTCCTAACTTTCCTTCAGATTTCCAGCACGTGAAATTGTTTCTCTTTAGCTTTGAAAAATTTCTTCAATTTTCCAGGAAATGTCTTTTAATTCACAAGTTTATTAAACATGCTGTAACTTTTAACTGAATAATCAATCAGCTTGAATTTCTACCTGAATTGACTCATTTCCTCTTCATCCCCAGTTGTCCCTTTACTATTTGGAGCTTTCATCTTCTTTTGTTCAATATATTAATCGAAATATCTCTACGCTTTAATTTAAGTCTAAACATAGAAAATAGGAGCAGGAGTTTCAAACTTTCAAGCCTGCTCCACCATTCAATATGATCATGGCCAATCATCCAACTCAGTCCCTTCTTCCTGCTTTCTCCCCATACTCTTTGATGCCATTAGTCCTAAGAACCTTTTCCATCGCAAAGGTTTAGTACAAATGGGTGATAAGATGATAAAAGTCAGGCATTACAATCTTCGGCATTAAAGATGCAACAGCAGAATTGCACAGTAAATACTGAAATGAAACAAATTAATTCAATTTAATTAAAATTAATCATAGCCTGGAATCATAATTGGTCATTGCTGATTTGAATTCATCGACATTCAGATGCCAAGCTGACAATAAATTGAATTTCTTTGTCACGAAAGTTAATGGTTAAGAAATTTGGACGCCATGTTTGAAGAATCTGCCAAAGATCAACTGTAACCCTCTGCTCCCCTCCACCCCAACTGCCCAAAATCACAAGAGTCCAAATTCTAATCTGGACAGATATTAAACAGAGGCTCAGTTCAAGTCCATGATTTAAAAAAAAACATTCTTTGGACATTTTGAAAAACAGGAAGCTCTTAATTCACATTTTTCCATCAATCAAACTCATCAAGGAGTTCCAATTAAATAGGGCCTCATTTTCCTTGTAGTTTGTGAGACCTTGCTGTAATACTGTCACACTTAACTCCATGAATGTGATGTCACTTCAGAAGTGGTTCACTGACTGGAAAACAATTTGAGAGATCTTAAGGATGTGATAAGTGCAAACTATTTCTTTCTCATCTTCTCAGTCATTTCAGTAGCTACCATAAATTAATGCAAAATCTTTCTCATCTATGACTCTTCACATATAAAAGCAGCCACAAATCAACTTGGTAACAAATCCAGAAAGTTCGTCAACAAACAGTTCACAATGCTACTTGGAAGAAAGAAATAGTGTTTATGGTTTTCATAATCAAACACAGGTGAAGAGCAATAGTAAAAGACAGAACATAAAGAAGGAATCTTGTAATTGGCTTCTTCAAATGTAATAAAAGAATCAAACCTTGTCAGACATAAGCATATTGCCATCAATGTTATGAAGCCATAATATCTGTTCCAATTAGTAACCATACCAACACAGCAGTATATTTAACCATTCCTATTTCCATTATTTCTTCCTTATATTACTAAGCACTGTTTCTATAGAAAGCAGAACACAGAAATGTGGCTGAAGAATATGAGAAATAGAAGGAGCAGTAAGCCCTATGACCTTTGAATCCTGCCCCACAGTTCAATTCGTTTACATCTGAACTACGAGATGGACTCCATTTTACTGCCCTGTCTCGAAGTCCCTTGATTTCCTTGGAGCTCAAAAATCTATCAATCTCTGTCATGAATAAAATTAATGATGGAACTTCCACATCTCTTTGGGAACCAGACTGCTTGAGCCCAGAAATTTCTCTATATCTCAGTTCCAAGTGGCAGATCAGTTATTCTGAGACTGTGCTCCTCGTTCTAGATTTTCATAACCTGGAAACATAATTGGTCATTGCCGATTTGAATTCATCAACATTCAGATGCCAAGTTGACAATAAACTGAGATAACAAGGTGTGGAGCTGGATGAACACAGCAGGCCAAGCAGCATCATAGGAGCAGGAAAGCTTGACGTTTCAGGCCCAGACCCTTCATCAGAAATGCTGAATTTCTTTGTTGCAAAAGTTAATAATTAATAATAGACAAGGGGATAATCTCACAGGTAATCTACCCTGCCCATTTTCCAGAACAATGTTATACTTTTCCATGAGATAATCTCTCATTCTTCCATGCTGCAGAGATTACGGGTCTATAGTCCACAATTTTCTCCTGTCACTATTTCTTCTGCTTAACAGATTTTATAACCAATCTGTGGATCATGTTCTATCTGAAAATTAAAAGATTTCCACTATACAAATACTGTTAGAAATAAATTGTGCTTTGAGCTTCAGAGCCTAGAAATGTTTGCTGGCTTTTTATCTTTAAAATCTTTATGCTTCCAAATGATATTTCTTGTTTGCCACGCATACCATCTTGATTTTAATGTTCTCTTCCTGTTTTTAAGTCCTAAATGGTCATACTCCTTCTGACCTCTGTAATTTCCTGCAGCCCCAAAACGCTGTGAGATCTTTGCACCATCCCATTCCACCATGCCTTCAGCTACCTGGACCCTATTCTCTAAAATTCCCTCCGAAACCGCTTCACAAACTTTTCCCCGTTTTAGTCTTAGATTAGAACCTATCTCTTTGACCAGATCGTTGTTGGCCTGGCTAAAGGTGACCAACAATCTGGTGAATGAGATTGAATTAAAAAATCTATGTCTTTTTATTGGTTGGGCTGGTTGTGGGAAAATGCTGAGACGTTCGATTCTGTTTTTTTTCTATGTTATCCTCATGAAGTAGACTGTAAATGAGGAGCTAACCAGTGCACAATGGCAGAGCATGTCTCTTCACCATTGTGCTAGATGCATTTCATCCACCTGAACAAATCTCTCTCTGCCAATACACAGCCCTCATCAATGTTTCTTTAGCCGAACTTCCTCAGATTAACACACAGAATGCAGGCATCTCTGTACCTCAGGCTGAAACTCTTGAGGGACCAGGTGGGGTTTGATCCCCAACATGAGCAATGCAGCACTGAAGACCTGATAAACCAAACTGTGAGCTGTGGGCAAATGACTCCACTTCCTTGTGGGTTAGTCGGGACAAGGTTAAGGGAGTAAGCTCTCTCAAAAATCTGGAGTGGAGTCCAAATGCAAACTGATGTCATTCAAACAATTCCTGCAAATAGGTCAGTGACAACCACTGTGTTTTGCATTTCTTCGGATTCCAGAAGTGAATTCGAAAGAAGAATGCCAATCTTTAGACAGCCTGGAATCTCCATAAATGTTGGCGGATCTTGAGCCCTGAGACGAAATTCTAGTTTCACTTCAGAGCATCATACAACAGTGGGGCAACAGTTACCCCTCAGCCCAGTGCCTCGCTCTGCAGCAAAGACAGAGGCAACTAGGTCTCTGTGGAATTCCTGAGCCATCCCAGCTTTTTTTATTCACTCATGAGACGTGGGCATTGCTGGCTGGGCCAGTATTTATTGCCCATCCTTATTTACCCATGAGAGGATCTTAAAGTCACAGAATCCCTAAAGGATGGAAACAGGCCATTCAGCTCATCAAGTCCACACAGACCCTCCAAAGTGCATCCCACCCAGACCCACCTCCCTACTTTATCCCTGTAATCCTGCATTTCCCATGGATAATTCACTTAAACTACGCACACCCAAACACAATGGGCAATTTAGCATGGCCAATCCACCCTAACCTACACATCTTCAGGCTGCGGGAGGAAACCCAAGCAGACACGGGAAGAATGTGCAAACTCCACACAGACAGTCGCCCCAGCGTGGGATCGTACCTGGGTTCCTGACGCTGTGCAGCAACAGTGCTAACCACTGAGCCACGGTCTGTGCCCAGGGCTCGTGGTGACCTGCTATCTTGAACAGGTGCAGTGCAAGTGAGAGTCCTCAGTGTAGTGTCCGAGGCCGAACCATCTTCAGTTGTGTCATTAATGACCTTCCATTGATCAAAGATTGAGTCGTGGGATGTTTGCACAATATTCAACACCACTCACAACTCCTCACATACTGACTCAATCCACATTCAAATGCAACAAGATCTGGACCATATCCAGACTTGGGCTGATAAGTGGCAAGTAACACTTGTGCCACACAAATGCCAGGCAATGGCTATCTCCACAAAGACAGCATGTAACCATCACTCCTCAACATTGAATGGCAGTACCATCATTGAATCCATCATTATCAGGATCCTGGGGTTTACCATTGACCAGAAACTCAACTGGATTCGCAACATAAATATAGTGGCTACAAGAGTAGGTCAGAGGCTAGGAGTACTGCAGTAAGTAAATCACTTCCTGACTCCCCTCAAGCCTGTCCACCATCAACAAGGCACAAGTCTGGAGTAAAACAGAATATTTCCCACTTGCCTGGACGGGTGCAGCTCCAACAACATGAAGGAAGCTTGAAAAAGCAGCTCGCTTGATTGATACCACATCCACAAATATATCCTCTGTCTGCTGCTGACGCTCAGTCATAGCAGTCTATGCCATCCACAAGATACATTGCAGGAATATACCAAGGCTTCTTACACAGCATCTTCCAAACCCATGACCACTACCATCTAGAAAGACAAGGGCAGCAGATACCTGAGGACACCACCCCCTACAAGTTCCCCTCCAAGCCACTCATCATCCTGACTTGACTGATTGATTGTTTTTATTGTCACATATACTGAAATGCAGTGAAAAGCTTTGTTTACGAGCGGTACAGGCAGAGGATCACAGCAAGCAAAGGATGTACAGATCAAAGAGACTTGAAGGCATACAGGTTACATTGCAAGTTACATTATTTGAGGCTATAATCTATTCAACAGTCTGATAATGGCCAGAAAGAAGCTGTTCCTGAACCTGCTTGTACGTGTGTTCGAGCTTCTGTATCTTCTGCCTGATGGAAGAGGTTGTAGGAGATCATTACCGAGGTGTGATGGGTCTTTGATAATGTTGGCAGCCTTTCCGCGGCAGTGAGCCATGTAAATGGAGTCCATGGGTGGAAGGTTGGTTTCTGTGATGGTCTGGGCTGTGCACACCACCTTCTGTAGTTTCTTACGGTCCTGGGCAGAGCAGTTGCCATACCAAGCCGTTATGCACCCAGACAGTATGCTTTCAATGGTGCATCTGTAGAAGGTGGTGAGGGATCTTATGGACATGGCAAATTTCCTGAGTTGCCTGAGGAAGAAAAGGCGTTGTTGTGCCTTCTCGACTGTCACATCTATGTGGGAAGTCCAGGACAGGATTTCAATTATCATCTCTCCGAGGAACTCAATGTTTTTCGCTCTCTAAACCTCGGTTCCATTGATGTAGATGGGGATGTGTATTCCTCCTTTCTTTCTGAAGTCGATGATCAGTTCTTTAGTTTTGCTGACATCGAGAGTCAGGTTGTTTTCATTGCACCATGTCACCAAGCCCTCTATCTCCCGTCTGTATTATGACTCGTCATTGTTAAGAGATCTATCCCACTACAGTGGTGTCATCAGCAAGCTTGTCATTCGGAATTTGGCAACACAGTTGTGGGTGTACAGGGAGTACAGCGAGGGGCTGAGGACACATCCTTGGGAGGGCTCCAGTGTCGGGTGTTATTGTGGAGGAGTGCAGTTACCTATCCTCACTGATTGCAGCCTATGGATCAGAAAGGTGAGGATCCATTTACAGAGGCCGGAGCGAAGACCAGGGTGACGCAGTTTTGAGATCAGTCTGGAGGGGATAATGGTGTTGAAGCTGGAGCTGTAACCAATGAGCCGGAGTCTGACTCGGTGTCTTTGTTGTCCAGATGTTCCATGGATGATTACAGGGCTAGAGAAATGGAATCCTCTGTGGACCAGTTATGGTGGAAGGCAAATTGTAGGAGATCGAGACTGGATGGGAGACTGGAGTTGATGTGGGCCATGACCAGCCTCTCGAAACATTTCATGATTATTGAGGTCAGAGCCACTAGACGGTTGTCATTAGAGCACACTGCATGTGTTTTCTTGGGTACAGGGATGATGATGGTCTTTTTGAAGCTGGTGGGATTTCGGTTTGTAGGAGGGAGAGGTTGGACATGTCGGTGAATACCTCCACCAGTTGATCCATACAGGATCTGAGTGCTTGGCTGGGAACACCATCCTGGCCCGTCACTTTCCTTGAGTTAAATCCCAGGAAAACTGATCTGATTTCTGAAGCGGTGACAGAGGGAACAGGTGTGTCTGGGGCTGTCGGGGCAGGTGTTACCACGCAGCTGGTATTCTACTCAAACCGAGCATAGAAGGCATCAGGCACATCAGGGAGGGATGAGTCATTGTCCGCGATCTTACACTGTTTCATTTTGTATCCTGTAATGTCGTGTAGAATTTGCCATTGCTGGTGGGAGTCTGTTTGGTAGGTCTGGATGTCTAACTTGGTCCAGTACTGCATCTTGGCATCCCTGATGGCTTTGTGGAAGTCATATTCATATCTGGATTTTCTGTATTGGTCGGGGTCACCCAAATTGAAAGCTGCACATCTGATCTTCAGTAGGGAGTGGATTTCCTGGTTCATCCAAGGTTTACAGTTGGGGAACACTCGGATTGACTTCTTTGGTACGCAGTCCCCCACGTACTTGTTAATGAAGTCAATGACGCGTACTCATCTAGGTTTTCCACTGAACACTTGAACACAGAAATGAATGGGTACCCGCATGGGCCCAAGCTATGCCTGCCTCTGTGTGGGTTACGTGAAACAATACCTCTTCCGTACCTACACTGGCCCTAAACCCCACCTCTTCCTCCGTTACATTGATGACTGTATCGGCGCCACCTCGTGCTCCCACGAGGAGCTCGAACAGTTCATCCACTTCACCAACACCTTCCACCCCAACCTGAAGTTCACCTGGACCAGCTCCATCACTTCTCTCTCCTTCCTGGACCTCTCTGTCTCCATCTTGGGTAACCACCTAGAAACCGATGTCTATTTCAAGCCCACTGACTCCCACAGCTACCTGGAATACACCTCCTCCCACCCACCTTCCTGCAAAAATGCCATCCCCTATTCCCAATTCCTTCGCCACTGCCGCATCTGCTCCCAGGATGAGGCATTCCACTCCTGTACATCTCAGACGTCCTCATTCTTCAAGGACTGCAACTTCCCCCCCGCAGTGGTCGAGAACGCCCTCGACCCCGTCTCCCGCATTTCCCGCAACTCATCCCTCACACCCCGTCCCTGCAATAACAACCAAAAAAGAATACCCCTCATCCTCACGTACCACCCCACCAACCTCCGGATCCAACGCATCATCCTCCGACACTTCCGCCATCTGTAATCCGACCCCACCACCAAAGACATTTTTCCCTCCCCACCCTTGTCTGCTTTCCGGAGGGACCACTCCCTCCGTGACTCCCTTGTCCGCTCCACACTCCCCTCCAGCCCCACCACACCCGACACTTTTCCCTGCAACCGCAGGAAGTGCTACACCTGCCCTCACACCTCCTCCCTCACCCCCATCCCAGGCCCCAAGAAGACTTTCCACATCAAGCAGATGTTCACCTGCACATCTTCCAATGTGGTATACTGCATCCGCTGTACCCGTTGTGGCTTCCTCTACATCGGAGAAACAAAGCGGAGGCTTGGGGACCGCTTTGCAGAACACCTGCGCTCTGTTCGCAACAAACAACTGCACCTCCCAGTCGCGAACCATTTCAACTCCCCCTCCCATTCCTCAGACGACATGTCCATTCTGGGCCTCCTGCAGTGCCACAATGATGCCACCCGAAGGCTGCAGGAACAGCAAATCATATTCAGCTTGGGAACCCTGCAGCCCAATGGTATCAATGTGGATTTCACAAGCTTCAAAATCTCCTCTCCCCCAACCGCATCCCAAAACCAGCCCAGCTCATCTCCACCTCCCTAACCTGTCCTTCCTCCCATCTATCCCCTCCTCCCACCTCAAGCCCCATCCCCATCTCCTATTTACTAACCTCATCCCGCCCCCTTGACCTGTCCGTCCTCCCTGGACTGACCTATCTCCTCCCTACCCCCCCGCCTGCACTCACTTTTACTGGCTCCATCCCCGCCTCTTTGACTAGTCTGGCTCCTCTCCACCTATCCTCCCCTCTATCCATCTTTTATCCGCCTCCCTCTCTCTCCCTATTTATTTCAGAACCCTCTTCCCCTCCCCCATTTCTGATGAAGGGTCTCGGCCCGAAACGTCAAGCTTTCCTGCTCCTGTGATGCTGCTTGGCCTGCTGCGTTCATCCAGCTCCACACCTTGTTATCTCTGAAATATATCACCGTTCCTTCAGTGCCACTGGGTCAGAATCCTGGAATTCTCTCCTTCAGGGCATTGTGGATCCGCCTACATCATATGGACTGCATAGTTCAAGAAGGCAGCTCACCCCTACCTTCCCAAGGGGGACAACTGAGGACAGGCAATAATTGTTGGACCATAAGCAAATTTTTAAAAATTTTAAAAGTACATTAAGTTGCTAAGTCACCAGAACCAATGAGAAGCATCCGAGCATCCTGAGGGAGACGAGGGTGGAATTTGGGAAAGTACTGGCCCTAACCTTCCATACGTGCCACAAAACTATTGACTTTCTCAAGTGATAAAAGGTACTGCAGATGCTGGAGAATCCGAGATAACAAGGTGTGGGGCTGGATGAGCACAGCAGGCCAAGCAGCATCATAGGAGCAGGAAAACTTGACGTTTCGGGCCTCGACCCTTCATCAGAAATGAAACCTTTCTGATGAAGGGTCTAGGCCCGAAACGTCAAGCTTTCCTGCTCCTATGATGCTGCTTGGCCTGCTGTGTTCATCCAGCCCCACAGCCTTCTTATCTCTGACTTTCTCAAGTTGCAGCTTTAGTCAAAAGCCCAGCAAGTCAGTTTAATCTCGGTGATGGGAAAACTTTAATCAAGATAATCAGCTCAAAGTTAGCAGTCACTTGGGGAAGTGTGAATTGATTGAAAAAAGTCAGCGCTGAATTGTCAAGGGAGTTTTTTTATTTAACTTGATTTCATGATGTAATATAGATAGAGGATTGATGAGGTAACATGGCTAGTGTGCTACACATTTGATAAAGCATCACAAGCATTCTGAAACACATGGAATAAAGGACTCGATGGCAGGACGGATGCTAAGAAACATGAAACTGGGTGCTGGTGAATATCTGCTTTTTAAGCTGGAGGAAGTTGTACAGTGGGGTACTTCAGAAATCGGAATTGGAACCATTGCTTTCCATGATCAATCTTAATGACATTAACTTGGGTGTGTGGGGCACACAATTCCAAATTTGCAGAAGTCACACAATATGAAAATATTTTAAATTGTGGGGAAGCTATGATAGACCTCAGGAGGAATAGACAGGCTAATGGACTGGGCGGAGATGTGACAGATGCAATTTAATGCAGAGAGCTGTGAAGTGCTCCGTTTTGAGAGAGGAAACAAAGTGATGCAATATAAAATGATGTATACAATTCTAAACGGGTTGCAGGACGGATCTGGGTGTAGGTGTGCGTAAATCATTGAAGGTGACAGGACAAGTTGCAACAGTGGTTAAAAAGGCATTTCATAAGCAAAGGCATGGAGTGCAAATGCAAAAAGGTTACAAGGAACCTTCATCAACTGGTTCGACCTTAATTGAAGTATATATTCCAATTCCAGACACAAATCTTTAGAAAAGCTGTGAAAACTTCAGAAATAGTATGAAAAAATATGAAAATTGTTTCAGGAATAAGGAACGTTAGTTCCATGGATAGATTGGAGAAGCTTGGATAACTTTCCTTAAAGAGAAGGTTGAAAGGAGATTTAACATAAGTGTGTACCATCAAGAAGGACTGAGGTACAAAACATATGAAAAAAAAGGAACAAACAAAAGTAGGCCACTCGGCCCTTTGAGCTTGCTCCTCCATTCACTAAGATCATGGCTGATCTGATTTTAATGTCAACTCTACATTCCTGCCTATCCCCCATTAATCTTTCATCCCCTTGGTCAGCAAGAATCTGTGTGCCTCTGCCTTCAAAATATTTAAACATTCTGCACCGACTGCCTTTTGAGGAAGGGAAGTCTAAAGACCCACAATCGTCCAAGAGAAAGAAAAGTTTCTTCATCTCAGTTTGAAATGAGCGCCCCCTTATTTCTAAACTATGACCCCTGGTTCTAGGTTCTCCCACAAGAGGAAACATCCTTTCAACATCCACCCAAACAGGTCCCCTCAGCATCTTCTATGTTTCAATTAAATCACTTCCGACCCTTCTAAACTCTTGAGGATTCAGGTCCAGGCTGTCCATCCTTTCCTTTCCTCATCAAGCAATCCACTCATTCCAGGTAATAGTCCAGTAAACCTTCCCTGAACTGCTTCCAATATTTTAACATCCATCCGTACGTATGATGACCAGCACTGTCCACAGTCCCCCAGATGCTATTTCACCAACGTCCTGTATAACTGAAATATAACCTCCCAAATCTTGCATTCAATTGCTCTTATACTAAAACATAACATTCAACATAACAGTCGATAAGGACCAAAGAACAGCAGAACAGGAACAGGCCCTTGAGCTCAATAATACTGCAACGTGATGCCTTTCTGAACTATGCAACCTGTATCCCTCTATTCGCTGCCTATTCATGTATCTGTCAAGATGTCTCTTAAACATTGCTATTGTATATGCTTCTACCACTTTTTCTGGCAGCATATTCCAGACAATTCCCAATCTCCACGTTAAGAACTTGCATTCCACATCACCTTAAGCTTACATCCCCTAGCAATTGATGTTTCTACCCTGGGAAAAAGACTCCAACTATCCATTCTATCAATGCCCAGAGTTGTTGAGTCACAGATCATACAGCACAGAAACTGAGCCTTCAGTCGATCTTGTCCATGCCAACAACGTTTCTCAAGCTAAACTAATCCCATTCGCCTGCTTCTGACCAATATCCCTCTAAACCTTTCCTATTTGTCCACCTGTCTAAATGTCTTTCAAATATTCTAAGTGTACATGCCTCTACCACTTCCACTGGCAGTTCTTTCCATATATGCACCATGCTGTGTATGAAAAAGTTGCCCTTCAGGCCTCTTATAAGTTTTAATATGCCCTCTAATTTTGAACTCCTGTATCTCTGGGAAAGAACTTTGCCATTCACCTTATCTATGCCCCTCATGATTTTGTCAGCCTCAACATCCTACTTTACACTGAAGTCCCAGTCTATCTAGCATCTCCTTATAACACAAAACCTCCAGTCCAGGCAACATCCTTGTAAATCTTTTCTGAACCTGCTCCAATTTAATAATATCCTTCCTCTAGCAGGTTAATCAGAACTGTACGCAGTACTCCAAAACTGGCCTCACCAACATCCTATACAACTGCAAACATGACATCACATCTCCTATACTCAATGGATTGAGCTATAAAGGCAATCATGCTAAACGCCTTCTTAACCACCCTGTCTACCTGTGAAGCAACTTTCAAGGAATTATGTACCTAAACTCCTAGGTCTCTCTATTTGACAATACTACCCAGGGTCCTACCATTACCTGTATAAGTCCTGCCCTTGTTCATTTCACCAAAATGCAATACCTCACATTTACCCAAACTAACATCCAGCTGCTAACCCTCCACCCATGGGACCTTTTCATCAATATCCCTTTGCAATCTTAGATAACCTCCATCACAATTCACTTTTTAATAATTTTTTAAACTTCAATCAGGTCATGCCTCATCCTTCAACGTTCAAATGAAAACAAACCAAATTTGTCCAATCTCTCCTCATAGTTAATACCTTCCAAACCAGGCAACATCCTATTAAACCATTTCTCTCCAAATCCTCCACATCCTTCTGGTAGTGTGATGACCAGAACTGTACACAATATTCCAAATTTGGCCTAATAAAGTTCTACACAGCTGCACACAATTTGCCAATTTTTATACTTTATGCCCTGACTGATGAAGGCAAGCATGCCAAATGCCTTCTTGACCACCTTATCCACTTGTGTTCCCACTTTCAGGGAACTGTACACCTGTACACCTAGATCCCTCTGCATGTTCACGCTTCTAAGGGTTCTACCATGAATTGTATACTTCCCTCCTGCATTAGATCTTCCAAAATGCATCACCTCACATTTCCCCAAATTAAATTCCATCTGCTATTTCTACACCTAAAGTCTCCAGTCAAACTATATCCTGCTGTATCCTTTGGCAATCCTCCTCAGTATCCGCAACTTCCCCAGTCTTTGTGTTGTCGGCAAACTAACTAATCAGACCACCTACATCCTCCTCCAAATCATTTATATGTATTACAAACAAGAGGAGTCCCAGCACTGATCCCTGCAGAACACCACTGCTCACAGATCTCCAATCTGAGAAACACCCTTCAACTACTACTTGTTATCTTCTGTGATAAGCCAGTTTTGTATCCGTTTTACCAGTTCACCATGGATCCCACATGACTTCCCCTTTTGTATCAGCCTGCCATGAGGTACTTTATCAAAGGCCTTGCTAAAGTCCAAATAGACAACATCTACGACCCTGCCCTCATCAATCAGCTTTGTCACTTCCTAAGACTCCATCAATTTTGTGAGAGACAAACTTCCCAACACAAAGCCATTCTGCCCATCTCTAATAAGTCCATATTTTTCCAAATGAGAGGAAATCTTGTCCCTAAGAATCTTCTCCAATAATTTCCCCATCGTTGATGTAAGATCACCAGCCTGCAATTTCCTGGATTAACCCTGTTGTCATTCTTAAACAAAGGAACAGCGTTGGCTTTTCCCAAGTCTTCTGGGACCTCTCCTGTGACTAAAAAGGATACAAAGATTTTGTGATAGGCCCCAGCAATGTCCACCCTCACATCCGTCAGTATTCTGGGATAGATCCCATCTAAATTTCTGTTTGCATCAGCTGAAGGACCAAGTGGTCGGAAAGTGGTTACGATGTGGAATGCACTGCCTGGGGGTGCAGTGAAAGTACATTCAGTCCTGGTTTCCACAAAAGTATTGGCAAAGCTACAGACAAGAAAACATTTACAGAGCTTCGGAGAAAGGGGAGCAGAGTTGAACTGGTTGAGTTTTTCTTGCAGAATGCCAACACAGGCATAATGGGCCAAATGGCTTCCTGCTCTGCTATGACTGTTCTGTGATTCATAATTGAACATTTACAACCGCATGCAAACAGAGCATTTAACTTCATGCTTATTTTAATTTTAATTTTAATTGTTTTCTGCTTCCGCCCCACTGCAAATCTTGTAAATAAATTGAAGTGCTAATTTTAGACTGAACAATATAAAATAGTGTTTTGCACCTTTCAGAAGTAACAGGAGGGCTCTATATACTTTCATGATACAATACAAAAGAGTAAGTTCCATAGTATTTTACTTTGTTCAATATGCTCACAAACGTCATTTCTGGATCATAGCAATTATGAATTGGCTTAAGGATATTGCCCTTTGTTTAACAGCCTAAACCCATCTACGTCAACATCCTCTGTTGCCTTTTTAAGATAATCGTTAATGTTCACCTCCAAAAACCTTTTGGTTGATTCTCCTTCTTTACTTGCTACAATTGCATTTGTGTAGGACCTCAGAGAAGTTTTTCCTTCTTCCCTACTGCAGGTGCTATGTAAATGCAGATTTTTTTAAAACACAAAGAAGTGTGCTCGATGAGACCAACAAAAATGTTAATTGCTTTTCGCTTTTTACGTGTTTTTATTCACTCATGGGCTTTGCTAGTACTTATTGCCCGTCCCTGGTTGCCCTCGAGAGGGTATTAGTGAGCTACTTCCTGAACCACTGCAGTCCATGTGCTGTAGGTAGACCCAAATGCAGTTAGGGAGGGAATTCCAGGATTTTGACCCAGTGACAGTGAGGGAATGGCGGTATATTTCCAAGTCAGGATGACGAGTGGTTTGGAAGGGATCTTCATGGGGTTGTGTCCCCATGTATCTGCTGCACTTGTCCTTCTAGATGCTAGTATTTATCATTTTGGAAGTTTCTGTCTAAGGATCTTTGGTGAATTTCTGCTGTGCATCTTGTAGATGGTACACACTGCTGGATATTTATGGATGAGTCCTGCAGCATGTGATTCACCACCGGACTCCCCAAAGCCTGTTCTCCATCTACAAGGCACAAGTCAGGAGTGTGATGGAATACTCAACACGCAAGAAGCTTGACACCATTCAGGATAAAGCAGCCCCAATTGATTGACACCACATCCATAAACATCCACTTCCTCCACCACCGACGCTCAGCAGCAACGGTGTGTACTATCTACAAGATGCACTACAGAAATTCACCAACGATCTTCAGACAGCACCTTCCAAACCTGAAACCACTTCCACCTAGAAGGGCAAGGGCAGCAGATATATGGAAACACCACCACCTGTAAGTTCCCCACAAGCTACCCATCATCCTGATTTAGAAATATATTTTTTTTCAGGGTCACTGAATCAAAAGCCTGGAACTCTATTGCTAATAGCACTGTGGGTGTCCCTACAGTGAAAGGATTGTAGCAGCTCAAGAAGGCAGCTCACCCACAACTTCTCAAGGGCATTTGGAAATGGGCAATAAATACTGGACCAGACAGCGAAGCGCACATTTCTTCAATGAACCAAAGAAAAATGAACTGGACACTGCCGGGGTTCTAGCAATCCCTCAACAATGGTTGGAAACTACTTGTGACCCCTGTGCCTGCCCATTGCAGGATGGAATTGCTCTAGAACTGGGTTGCAAACAGCAGATTGTGGCACTTGACTGTGCATCAACCTGCAACAGATCCTTGTGCTATCATGAACTCATTTTGCAGTAGCCCTTGGCCCATCTGAAGCTGCATGAAACCCTGGTGAGCCAGGTGAAACCTCAATGCTATAGGCTTGGGAGCAGGTCCAGCTTCAGCAGCAAGCAACCTTTCTCCCCTTAAATATAAACTGCCTTTGATTTTTCTAGAAATCAGTTATTATTATCTCTGTAAGAACATAAAGTACAATTGGTTAAACATTTATCATTAATTTGTCAACATAGCTGGATGAGTTGTCGTTAATTATGTAAAGATAGCTAGTTTGAAGAGAGTTGGCTTGTGAATGTAAATTACATGATGTATATTTGGGGAAAAGTTTTGATAAAGGCAAGTATATAATATATGATATATGATATTGTATGCACAAGTATCACTTTAAATGTTAACAATTTCATCCATTCGAAAACTACCTCATTTCAATAAGGAGTCAATAAATTTGTTTTAATTTCATGTCATGAACATAAATTCAGCAAAGTGACATGAATGTGAAATATTATGTTTTAATAAGGAAGAACATATTTTTTCAACTACAGGTATTCCCGTGGTGGCATGTACAATCAGAATGGCATAAATGAACACATTGACATGTACAGGTACAGCAATGTGTGCAATCATGGTGATCCCTTTAGGCACAATGATATGTACAAACGTAGTGAGATATAGCCATAGAATAGTTACAGCATAGAAGGCTGCCATTCAGCCCATCATTTCCAATCCAGCTTTCTGCAGAAGCAAATCAGATTGATCCATTTTATCTATAGCCCCATAATTGTTTGTGGTTTTTTTCCCACAAACAGGAAGCCACTGTCAAGCCAAGAAGATGTCCCACCTCTCACATAAGCAAGCCACATGGTGTATAAATGTCAGTGCCAGCACAATGCTACAGTCAAAGGCATCCATCCCAACAACTGGTGGGTGATATTTCACATCCAACCTATCATTCTCCGTCACTTCTGCCACCTACAATCCAAACCCACAAGCAAAGAGATATTTCCCTCCCCACCCCTATCTGCCTTTCTTGGGACTTCTCTCTCCATGACTCCCTCATCTGCTCCACACTCCCCACGAGCCCCCACCACCCCCAGCACCTTTTGCTGCAACCGCAGGAAATGCTACACCTGCCCCTACACCTCCCCCCTCACCTCCATTCAAAGCCTAAACCAAATCTTTCATATCAGACAGGGGTTTGCCTGCACACCCATCAACTTGGCCTACTGTATCTGCTTCTCCCTACATCAGTGGGACCAAGCGTAGACTCGGAGACCGTTTTGTAGACCATCTGCGCTCTGTACGCGACAAACTACAACACCTCCCGGTGGCAAACCATTTTAACTCTCCCTCCCACTCCTGGGTGACATGTCCATCCTGAGCCTCCTCCAGTGTCACAATGCAACCACCCACAAACTGGAGGAGCAGCACCTCATATTCTACCTTGGGAGCCTACAGCCCAATGGCCTAGACATGGATTTCACCAGTTTTAAAATCTCCCCAACCCTGGCCTCATCGCATGTCCAACCCTCCCTCTCATTCCCACCTCCTTGACCTGAAACAATGCATCCATCTTCTCTCCCACCTATCCACCCCAGCCAACCCACTAACCAATCCCCACCACTCCCTACTTGCATCCACCTATCATCATCCCACCTATCTTCCCCAGCCTCATCCCTCCTCAGTCTATTTATTTCCCAGCTCCCTTCCCCCTCCTATTTCTGAAGAAGGGTCCCAACGCAAAACGTCAACTTTTCTGCTCCTCTGATGCTGCCAAGCCTGCTGTATTCCTCCAACTCCGGCTCCAACTGCAGACTCCACAGCTCTTGCTATCTTGAAGCTTCAACAGTGTGTCTCTTTTCTCAACAAGCCTTTTTCTTTATTTTTACATAATTATCTAATGGCATACTGAAATCTATGATTGAACATTTACTCACCTCACTCTCAGACAGTGCCATTTCAACAACTCGCTGCATAAAAGGACTTTTTTCTCATGTCACCTCAGGTTCTTTTGTTAATCACTTTATATCAGTGCCTCTAGTCCTCAACCATTCTACCAACAGAAATAGTTTCTCTTTAACTGTTATGTCCAGACATGCACGATTTTGAACACTTTCACCAATCTACCCATTTAACATAAGTCCTTCATTCCTGGAACTACTCTTGAAAATCTTTTCAGTAGCCTTTCTCAAGCTTCACATCCTTACTAAAGTATGGTGCCCAGAACTGGACATAATTCCCCAACTGAGATTGAATCATATAATCATATCAGCTTTATTTCTGTACTCCCTGTGTATGTTTATAAAGACTCAATATCCGCTTTTTCAATACGTCCTGTCACCTTCAGTGATTTGTATACAACCAAGGGCCCTCAAATCCTGCACTCCATTTAGAATTATCCAGTATATTTATTAGTGTCTATCCATTTTATTTCTTCCAAAATGTATCACCATTCAATTCTCCACATTGAATTTCATCTACCATCTATCCATCAACTCTACCAACTTGTCAATCTTCCTTTGGAGTTATCATAGTCCTCTTCACAGTTTACAATGGTTCCAAGTTTTGTATCATCTGTAAACTTTGAAATTATCCCCTTCAAACCAAGATCGAGATTTTTTTTTACAAAATCAGAAAAAGAAAGTGTCCAATACTGACAACATGACACCATGAAGATTGGCTGTCTGGCAGAAAGCAGAGAGTGAGGTTAAAAGGGTCTTTCTCATGATGGCAACTGGTGACAAGTGGTGTTCCACAAGGGTTACTGCTAGGACCACAACTTTTCACTTTGTACATTAATGATCTATATGAAGGAACTGGGGGCATTATGGCTAATTTTGCAGACAATATAAAGATTGTGGAGGGACAGGTAGTATTGAGGTGGTGGGCAAGCTGCAGAAGGACTTGGACAGGTTAAGACAGTGGGCAAAGAAGAACAAAGAACAAAGAAAATTACAGCACAGGAGCAGGCCCTTCGGCCCTCCAAGCCCACGCTGATCCAGATCTTCTATCTAAACCTGTCACCTATTTTCCAAGATAACAAGGTGTAGAGCTGCATGAACACAGCAGGCCAAGCAGCATCAGAGGAGCAGGAGGGTTTCTGAAGAAGGGTCTAGGCCCAAAACGTCACCTTTCCAGCTCCTCTGATGCTGCTTGTGCTGCTGTGTTCATCCAGCTCTACACCTTTTTATCTCAGATTCTCCAGCATCTGCAGTTCCTACTATCTCTGAGCCTGTTTTCCAAGGATCTGTATCCATCTGCTCCCTGCCCATTCATGTATCTGTCTAAATGACGCTAAAATGCCAGCCTCTACCACCTTCACTGGCAACGCCTTCCAGGTATCTACCACCCTCTGCGTAAAGAACTTTCCACACATATCTCCCTTAAACTTTTCCCCTCTCACCTTGAAATTGTGACCCCTTGTAATTGAATCCCCCACTCTGGGAAAAAGCTCCTTGCTATCCACTCTGTCTAAACCTCTCATGACTTTGTAGACCTCAATCAGGTCCCCCCTCAATCTCCGTCTTTCTAATGTAAATAATCCTAATCTACTCAACCTCTCTTCATAGCTAGTGCCCTCCATACCAGGCAACATCCTGGTGAACCTCCTCTGCACCCTCTCCAAAGCATCCACATCCTTTTGGTAATGTGGCGACCAGAACTGTACACAGTATTCCAAATGTGGTCGAACCAAAGTCCTATACAACTGTAACACGACCTGCCAACTCTTGTACTCAAAGAAGTGGTAGATGGAGTACAACGTGGGAAAGTGTGAGGTCATGCATTTTGGTAAGAAGAATAAAAGCATGGACTATTTTCTAAATAGGGAGAAAATTCAGAAGTCTGAAGTGCAAAGACACGTGGGAGTTCTAGTCCAGGATTCTCTCAAGGTAAACTTGCAGGTTGAGTCAGTAGTCAGGAAGGCAAATGCAATGTTGGCATTTATTTTAAGGGGACTTGAATAAAAACGCAGGGGTGTACTACTGAGGCTCTGGTCAGGCCACATTTGGAGTATTGCGCGCTGTTTTCGGCCCCATATCTCAGGAAGGATGTACTGGTCCTGGAGTGTGTTCAGAGGAGGTTCATGAGAATGGTCCCAGGAATGGAAAGCTTAACATATGAGGAATGTTTGAGGACTCTGGGACTATACTCATTGGAGTTTAGAAGGATGAGGGGGATCTAATTGAAACTTTCAAAATACTGAATAGCCTGGACAACGTGGATGTTGGGAAAATGTTTCCATTGGTAGGAGAGTCTAGGACCCGAGGGCAGTAAAGGGAAGACCTTTTAGAACGGAGATAAGGAGAGACTTCTTCAGCCAGAGAGTGGTGAATCTATGGAATTCACCACCACAGAAGGCTGTGGAGGCCAGGTCATTGAGTACGTTTAAGACTGAGATAGATAGGTTCTTGATTATCAAGGGGATCCAGAGTTATGGGGAGAAAGCAGGAGAACAGGGTCGACAAACTTATCAGCCATGATTGAATGGCGGAGCAGACTCGATGGGCTGAATAGCCTAGTTTCTGCTCCTATGTCTTATGGTGTCATGACAAGACCCCTTCTACTTTGCGAAGTACGCAGTAACTATTTCCTGTTGCTTAACCAGTTTTTTTTTAATCCATATTGCTACTGTCCCTTTTATTCCATGAGTTATATCTTTTTCCACAAATCCGCACAAGTTTCTCTGCCATATGACTCTCTTATTCTCTGACTCTTTATAACTCTGTTATGTAGCATTTTATCGAACAGCCTCTGGAAAGCCATGTACACCACACCAACTGCATTACCTTTATCAATCCTTTGTGTTACCTCTGCAAAGATCTCTAGCAACTGAGTTATACATAATTTTCCCTTAAGAATTCCTGCTGATTCTCCCTGATTAATCCACATTAATCCCTGTGACTCATAATTCAATCACAAAATATTGTTTCTCGATATTTCCCCACTTTAATTTAGTTTCATCCCAGATTATTGTTTATAAAAGCTTTCCCACCACCAAGGTTAGAATGGCTTATTCTTATACCCATCAATGAGCAAAAGTTTAGCATTTGCATTTTGCTAGTCCTTTGGCACCACGCTTCTATCCAAGGAGATCTGGAAGGTTATGATTAGTTCTTTTACAATTATAAACTTGGCATTTGTTGTATGGTCCCCTTTTTCTTCTTCAGTTTATTCTCTACCTTTTTGGTAACTCAGAGAGATCTAGAATCCTTTGTTCCCTCACAGGAATGTGCATCGACTATGTATGAACCATCTCATCATGAAAGTTCCTTTAGTTTTCTCGCCAACCTTTGATTCCAATTTATCCAGTGCCAGTCTATTCACACCTTTTGATGCTGTCCCTCACTTTTGCACTGAATTTCTCATTGTCCTTTCCCATATTCAATCCAAATCTTATCATACTATGCTCACCATCTCAGAAATGTTTTCCCAGTGGCACGGTTAAATGTACAATCATAATGATATGCACAATTTGTGACATTTACATATGACATGTGCATAGAGAATTGTACGATCACTGTGACATGTGCACTGTAACATGTGTGACCACAGTGACATGTGCCATCAGGATTACATGTACAATCATGGTGCTATGTACAATTAGTGGCATGCACAAATGTCATGATATACATGAATAGAGCAACATGTGTGAATACAATGTTCTGAGCAACCATATCAAAAATGAAATTAACGTCACAGATCCAATCACAGTGATATCTATGTACAATAACATTTATGCACAGAGTGACAGCACAAAGTAGCAAATGTGAGTATAATGACATTTGAAATCAATGATAAGTACAATTACAGTGATAATTGTAGTCAAAGGGACATGTACTGTTGCTGTGGCACATACATTCACAGTGACATGTATGAATACAGCATTGTGTACAATAATGGTAAAATGCACAAAAACCGTGAATGATCCAAACATTCTGACATGTGCAATTCTGATGACACACATTGATATGTTCAAATACAGCAACATGTAGGAACATTGTGACATGTGTAATCAGACTCATGTACAATGACCTGCAAATTTTCTTTTTAATTCATTTGGCCACATAGGCAACTCCCCTTGACACAGTTCCAAGCAGCTTTTGCTCTAATTTTCTTTCTGCCTGTGCGGGTCTCCAAGGGCTGTGCATGGCAACTTCCAGAACAGAGACTGTATATGGTATTCCCACATACCTGCTGCCCTTGTCCTTCTAGACAGAAGTGGTCATGGGTTTGGAAGGTGCTGTCTGAGGATCTTTGGTGAATTTCTGCAGTGACTCTTGTAGATAGTACACACTGCTGCTACTGAGGGTCGGTGATGGGGGGAGTGTATATTTGTGGATGTCGTGCCAATCAAGTGAGTTGTTTTGTCCTGGATTGGAGCTGCACTTATCCAAGCAAGTGGAGAGTATTCCATCACACTCCTGGCATGTGCCTTATAGTTGGTGATCAAACTCTGGGGATTCAGGAGGTGAGGTATTGCTATTGCATTCCGAGCCTCTGAACTGCTTTAGTAGTCACTGCGTTTGCATGGCTGGTCTATGGCAAACCCCAGGAAGTGGGCAGGAGGGATTCAGCAATGTTAATGTCATTGAACCCCAAGGGGAGATGACTAGATTCTCTCTGCTTGGTAATAACCATTGCCTGTCACCAAGTATAGTCTTATGAGCAGATGGCGGCATGTATAAATATTGTGAGGTTACAAACTCTGTGACATCTACAAGAATAGCAACACATGGAAGTGCACTAACAATTGCGGGTATAGTAGATATTACAAGCGGTGACATGTACAACAAATTGGATCGAGTGTGCAAGCCTTTAGATGCCTCTGGATTTGTCTTCAACGTGCGGGCAACATTTAGAGTTCAACAGGCCATTGACCAGGCGTTTGTAATCCACTCTCACTCAAACGCTTCTTAAACGTTTTCATTGCATTGTAAATAAACAGGAGATATCTCCCTGCGCTGTTTGTTCTCCTGAAACTGCAGTAATAAAGAGAATCAGCCATTTCCGATTGTAAAGAGTTCAACAAAATTTATCTACTTCACAAAAAAAACGTTGAACAGTGTTTCGTTATAAATGCTTAAGAGGACTTAAATACTTCTCGGGTTATTGAGGGGGCCTGTATCAATCTGTCAAACCTGACATCCTCGGGAAGATTTGCTCCCAAATTAATAACGACAATGCAATCGGACGTGCTTTCTGTTCTAAAAGTTTAACAATGGACAAAAGAAACTGTAATGAGTTAACAGGCTAAGGGGCTCCTTGTGAGCTAAGGTGCTCAGATTGTTTTGAAACTTTGCTGTCGCGGATGGTACAACTGATCCGAAAAGACTCCTTAGGGCTAGAGGATCTGGAGACGATCACAGGAACAGGGGACTGAGCCCGATCATCAGATTGAATAGTGTAGCAGGCTCGATAGGCCGAATGGCCTACTCCCGTTCCTACTTTCTATGTTTCTCGTATCCTGGCGTTTAACTGTAACTGAAAAATCACCACCGCATGGTTTCATTCTGGACATTTGTTTTAGCTCGTTCATTGAAAATTCCCTCGTTAGAAACTCCTAGAAATTAACCTAACTAGATAACAAAGTCTCTGGGAATCTGTTTTGGGTGTCTCCCTGTTATAGTGACTGTTAGCAGGCGGATTGCTCCAGAGCTGGGAACTCCGGAATGGACGCTGCGGGCAGTATAACCGGACTGCATTGACCCGTTTAGCAGCTCCACTATTAAACGTCCTTTTCAAAGTTCCAACAAATTATTTAACAATTATCCAAGTCTAAATTATTTTAAAAGAACTTCGAAGTAGCTTTAAACAGCGACGATTCAGAAATATTGCCAGATTGACATGAAATATAAAGCAGCTTGTTTTAAATCCACCATTTTTAAATTGGCTTTGCTTTGTATTTACAAACCTGTCCCTTCAGGGTACAGCGAGGTGAATGGACGAAATTATAACTTTTGATTAATTAAGCTGCAAATAAAAACAGGCCACTGTAACATTGCTACGAAATATGTTTATTTTAACAAACAAAGAAAGTACAATTGTTTAATTGAAATACGATGATAATTGACCTACCATTGCTGCATCGTTCTGCTTCTCATTGCATCTCTGGCTGGAATTGCTTCCTAAATGCTGGCGGCCTACAGTGTCGCCGCTCCGCTTCGACATCATTGAAAGAAGCAGCGAGCAGCGTGGAACATGTAAACAGCGAGTAAATACGGCGCTACTCAATTTCAAAGCGATGCATACGTGGGCCACGGCCTAAAACCAAGGCAACTCAAGCAGCTGTTGCCTGACCAACACAGGCACGCCTTCAAATATTCACACACACACGCAAATATTAATACAAGCAAATGTTCACTTATAAATATTCATATACACACTCAAATATTCACAATCTAATATTCAGACTTAAATATCCACACATACACACACATATTCACAATCTAATATTCAGACAAATATGCACACATACACACACATATTCATACAGGCAAATATTCACACTTAAACGTTGACACGATCACACACAAATAAAACTTCACACGCACTCAAATATTTAAACACAATCAAATATTCACACACTCATATTCCCTCATACTCAAATATTCTCGCACTCACACACAATATTCGCACTCAAATATTCACACCCATACCTTTACACACTCAGTCACATGCACAAACCACGACAGTACACCCGCACCGGAACTCGGATACTCGATTGAAGAAAAACGTTCACAAGCACACCCTTTAGTAGCCTTTAGCCTTGGTCAGAAACTCACATGAAGACGAACAGGCCCACACTGATACAATCATTGACGCTCAGATAAACTCTCACTTCTGTAACAACTTGAAGTTGTCGGTCGCGTGTAAACCCGCCTGAAACTACTCAGACGCTACTTGCAAAGTCTTAAGTCTACGACTATTAGAACTGCCTTTTTATTTAAAAAAAAATTTAAATCAATTAATTTTCGATCGATGAAGCGCAACTTCATTCCGTGGGAAAATACGGTGATTTCAGTTCAATTTCTGTGATAGAACAGTGAAATATTTGAATGAATTGGGTTCAACATGATAGCTCTTTATGCTGTACGTAAAGCAATTGTTTTACAAAAGCCTGTTAGAAATGAGGCCTGTGCTTCCGCGAGTCATCGTGAGTGGTAACTGCGTTCGTTATTATACAGAGACGGTAACAAACTGATAGTTAAGTGGATCAGCAGAGAATTAAATCTCCTAAATTATGCAACTAGTCTGTGTAATCCACCACCTCAACATAATATCAAATGATTAAACAAGAAAATTTCAAAAGCAGGGTGATTGATGTGGATCTGCCGCGGTTTCCGGTCAGTTCTGTTGAAATGTGCGGAAAGGATTTGTAAAGGGTATGTTGCAGACTGTTTCACATGCCCAAGTGAACAAGCTCAGAAACAACACAACATTCAGAATTACTGACTGTCAGCTGTCGCTCAAAGTGTCCGTACAGAGTTCATTTGTGATAAACAGTTCACTTCCCAAACTTACAAACGGGAACTGTGAAATGAGGAGTTGTTTGGTTTGGGGCTGGGGAAGGTTTTCAATGAGGGCAGAGCGGTAGACAATCGCAGGTTTCTGGTAAAGCGCACCTAGAACAAACAGCAGCCAAGGTCGCCGAGATATGGAAGTTAATCTCTCCTGCTGGTAAAACATGTCCCACATGTGTTACACTGGATTGTAATTAAACCTTGCCAGAGAGATCGGTGTGGGACAGAAAACCGCGAAGAGAACATTTAGAGAATACTATATCTCCTTGCCTCGTTCCAAAAGAATTTATTTTGCTGTTTTACTCGTTTATGATCAGGAAGTAATTACCATCGAGTTAGATATGCAGCAAGCTTTCGGGAAAGAGACAATTTAGAATTGGGTGGTGTTTGTAAACAGACAGCTGTCAGTGGGATGAATGCGGCCGGAAAATCCCCAATTTCCAGAGGATCCGCAGACCGAGGAACCCGGCGCTAAATGACCGAAACTCCACAAACTTCCGCAGATTACAATATCGGACATAAAATTAAAATTGCAACGAAAAATAGCCCTGTCTCTGCCTGACTTTAACACAAAACATATTTCCTGTTCCCGGATCGGAAACTGTCAAATGATTGGTTCAGTTAAACATTAGAAACTCCCAGGTAAATCTGATTTCCACACCAGTTTGGACTCAGTCTGGGAGTAAAACTACAGGCACAGATCCAGTGTCTGCAACGGATAACAACTCTGCAAATCATTTTAAAAAATACACTGCCATTGAATGCAGGCATGTAAATAGACGTGGCGTTAAAGGGCCCCATCTATTGCTTGGGAATTACTGATTTAGAAATCGGAATGCGGCGTGTTGAATATGCCCCCAGATCAGTATTGGACTGACTGACATCTCCCAGTGAACCCTGGATGAACAAAGGTCTCATCACCTCCTTCTCAAACCCCCTCCCCCACTCCTCACTCTCACCCGGGCCTGCATTAATCGCATTTTATAGCCCCAACAATTTCTTAAATATTCTTCCAAGGCAAGCTCCGTCTTCCGAAGGTTTCACATTGCAAACGACTTCATTTACCAATCGATTAAAGCTCAAAATTCACAAATCCGTCAGCCTCCAACATCCAAAACGGTGATTAACCATGAATCCTGGGCCCAGTGGGGTATAATGGAACTCGGGTGAGCTCCAAAATAATGCAAGCTTGATCTTGTAAATCAAAGTTGTTTAATGTTAACTTGGTTATAACCCTTTTTTCCTCAAAAAAACTGTACATAGGTTTTGTTAGAAAATGATTCTTCATAAATACTGTTTCAGCGCGGCACGTAAATACCGATAATTAAATTACAAAGTGATAAATATGACATTATGAATATGTACATTTACAGGAAAATAGTTAAAAAGGCAACGTTTATATTTAACCGTCAAAATCCCAGTGACAGGATCACCACATCCAGCACTAAAACGACAACAGATTTGACCCAATCGAACAGGAGATACATTCACAATTATTTTTTGTTTAAAAAGTTGAAGACATGACAGAACTTTGGCACTTTGTAAGACTGTGTGAATCTGACAACCAATCAACCTTTTAGGTGCCACGATCCAAACATATGGTCGGAGCGAGATTCTCTCTCTCTCTCTGTTCCCCTCCCAAAAAAATCAAAACAAAAACTGTCGAAAACAAACCGAAACTGCAACGGCCCCAGAAACAAACAATAATCACCTCTCCAATGCAGCCACAGTCCAATTCGGATCCTGAGGGAACTGGGCGGGCGGTCAGTCTCTATCAAGGCTGGAGTCAAACACCAAAACTCGCCCCTTTTTTTTGGAAAACCCTGCTGGCCATTATCTCTCGGAGCTTCCGTCAGTGCTGGCCGTCCCCTACAGAAATCACAAATCTTCGCTTCTTTTAAAAAAAAACTCCCGGTAAAGTTTCAACAGGTCCAGGCTGCCGGCTCCGAGCTGGGAACACGCTTCCCGTCCACTTCTCAAACATACCACTCGTTAAAATTCGGCGGCAGCGGCGGGTTGGGGTTGGTGGTGCTGTGTCCGGCCGGGCCCGGGTTTTTACTGGGCTCCTCGCTGTTTGTAGACAGCAGGCTGGGGGGAGTGGAAGATTCATAACCGGAACTCGGGGCTGGAGAGTTGTCTGAACCCTGGGGTTCGTGTACCTAGAATTACAGAACACAAGCTCAGGTCTGAATGTCATCCCGAGCAATTCGGCCCTACATCGCTCAATGCACAGCACCACACACCCCCCTCCCTCCCCCCACCCCCAAACACACATAGATATGTGATGATTGTGCAAACATTGAACATTTAATAATAATTTCAGCAGTTTCAAAATGGTCAAATTACAAAGTGAAAGATGCGTGTGACAAGGAAATGCTGTGAACGCAGTTACCTTCATATGTTTGCGGAGGGAGCTGGGGTGAGTGTAAGATTTGTCACACATCCTGCAGATGTACGGTTTGTCTGAGGTATGGACGTGCATGTGTTTCTTACGGTCGCTGCTGTTAGCGAACCTCCTGTCGCACCCTTCAAACTCGCACTTAAACGGTTTCTCGCCTGAATCAAACCAAAGGACATTGGTGAACATCCACAATTGCGTGCATTAATTCACTCGCTCCCTGATGTTTCCCCCACCCCCTTCAGATCTTCCGTCGTTTTAATTTAGCTTCAGGATTAAAAGATCACTGCGTTATTTCTCTTCAGTGAGACAAAAAAAACTGAAGCAGATCCAGCCAATGCTAAATCACTAAAAACATATCTTTTATTTTTATTGGGAGGAGGTGTACATGTAAATTGTAATACATTTATTCCTTCGCCTGGAGTGGTGAAAACATCATTTATATCATGGACGGACGCGTTCAGTTAAACTCTTAGGAATTCACTGTTTGAGACGGTTTCCTGGAAGTCCCAGTGAAGTGAAACTTGAAAACATTCTCAAAATGATACAACGAACTCCCGCAACAATTCCCAGCCTTTCTCATCGACACATAACGATTTACTTTCTCGTCACCTCGCTCAGCAAAACAAAACAAAGCGAATGAACAGGAACGGTTTACACAGAGCTGGGTACTTTTTTCTCTTTTAAACTAAGAATCAAAGGGGTAGCACAAACACGCCATTCTTGGTGATTTCTTTCAAATTTCGGGAGGGTGTGAGGTGGGGATGTGGAATTTTCGTGCGGAAGGAAAATCTAAGAGGAAACACGCATCTTTAGAAATTGTTATTCCTTTTTTTAAAGAAAAGACAAACAAAAACAAGCCCCTCGGGCGCGGAGAGGCGGCTTGATCAAACCCTGAGATTCTTTCTAGAGATAGCGTCACCCAGGCCCAAGTGAAAGTGAGCTCTTGCCGGCCAAGCGGCTCTTTTTTCTGAGTGTCTCCAGCCACAACTCGCCCAGAATCGAAATCAATCAACTCGCGGGATTTTCAAATGAATTGGAGGAGGGACGGTCGGGGTCTGTTACCTGTGTGGGTCCGTTTGTGAATCTTGAGGTTTTCCGAGCGGGCGAAGATTTTCCCACATCCCGGAAAGGGGCATGGGAAGGGTTTCTCGCCCGTGTGCACTCGGATGTGATTAATGAGCTTGTATTTGGCTTTAAAGGATTTGCCTCCGCGCGGGCACTGCTCCCAATAACAAACGTGGTTGCTCTGCTCAGGTCCCCCAACGTGCTCGATGGTGATGTGAGTGACCAGTTCGTGCATACTGCTGAAAGTCCGCTGGCAAACCTTTTTGCTGCGGTGGATCTGAACTTCCTCGATCCACTTGCAAGGCAGCTCCTGCTTAATGGGTTGCCTCATGTAGCGGAAGAAAGCGCCGGCTCCGTGGTGATGGTGGCCGCTCACATTCATGGGGCTGTAGTTGTGGAGGTGGCTTGGAGGGTACGGCTCAGTCCGGGGGCTGCTCACCGCTCTGTAAGGGTCCCCTCTCCCGAAGAGATCGCCGTGAAAGCCCAGGCGCATCTGGCCGTTCACCACATGCCCATTGGGAGAGGGGTGAGTGGCCGCTTGGTCGTGTAGCGCTGGAAACAGGAGGTGTCCCGGACTGTCATTTACCCCCGGGGGGCCGTGCAGAGCCCCTCCCGGAGACGGGAAGATGCCTTGCTGAGCACTTGTGGAAGGGGAATCGGCGATGCCAACACTCCGGCTGCGGAACAGGAACTCCCGGCTGGAGTTGAAAGATGTCCCGCTGTAGGATCCAACCGGAGCGGCGTGCGGAGCCAGAGCGGTCGCGTAGCCGCCTCCCTGCGGGCTGAAAGCGGACGCCTGACTGGCCGATAGCTCCGGAGGCGCCGGGCTCAGTTTGAAAGCTCCGGGGTGAGGCGAATCGCAGAACGGGCTGAGGCCCAGGCTCGGCTCCCGGTTGGAAAGCTCATGGTGCCGCGGGCCAGCGAAGCCACCGACGCCCAGGCTCGGAAACTGGGCTCCACCGTCCAACAACATCGCCATCTCGGGTCAACCTGGTCTGAGCCGGAGCCCCTGAGGAAGTAGCGAGGAGCTGGGGAGCAGAGAGGGAGGGGATAAGGGGGGAGGGAGGGGAGGGGATGGGAGGGAGTTAGGGGAGATGCAAAGATGCCCAACAACTTTGCGGAACGCCTCGATTTGGTCTCCTTACATTTGAGGCACCTCTTGCTGGGCTTGTACTGTTCACTGAACCACACTCACACTCACACTCACACACTCTCACAGTGTCCGGGACGGACTGCGCTCTCTCACTGAACAGCAGCCTCCTCTCTCCCTCACAATGATCGACTCCAGTCACTCAACGAGCAGCCCACAACACTCAACTGGAGGCAAACACCCAACTGGCCAATCAGAGCCACGCACCCATGCCGTCACGTGTGGGCCCTGCTGGCTGCTGATTGGACGAGCTGCTGTTGACTTGGCGTCACTTGCCTTTGAGGATGTGAGGGGGCAGCGGGCTCTTGGCCACTGATTGGCTCAGTCTGAGGGCCCTTCACAGGTAACGGCACCTCCATCTTCTCTCCCCTTGATTAATTGCGCCTGCCTCAGCCCTCATTTACATGTTACTCTGCCACTTAATTACCCCAAACTGCGGCTGAAATCCGCCGGATCTTTGGACCAGTGTCATGGTGCGCCAGGCAAACGCGTTGTACCTGCGCCACTATTGTGTCCAACCAATTACGGCTGTTTTGTTCAAAAAAGAGGAAAATAGAGATGTGTAGTAGACAGGATCCGGAACAATACACAATTGTGTTGTCAATCAAACCTGCAGGCTGGATATTCGTTCCACTGAGGCAAAAATTAGCTTTTTCTTCGCTAGCGTCCTCAGATATTTAGATACCAACCGTATAAACTTTTGTTTTCAATTCGTATATTTCATTAGGATTCTTAGCATCTACACATTTGTTGATTTGAAATGATTCTGTGGCCCCTTGTCCTTTGAGGGGGGGAGGAATGGGGAGTGAATTTTGACCCTTCACTGATCAGTGATCTGAAGCGAGCCCAGGTGACTGCCTGGCACTAGTGTACTGTATGTTTCAGGGTATACCAAGTGCTGCACTTAAAATTCAACATTTCTTCAATCCTGTTGCCTTTTTATATTTTCCTGGCTCTGGAATATCAGCGGCCCTCATTCGATTCCGACCACAATAAAACGGAAAGAAAAAAAAATTCTGTCAATGACTGGGTAAAAGTTGTTTTATATCTGTGTTACTCTGAAGCAGCTTGTTTGGGTTTGAAACCCACAGCGCCCATTTTGTGCCCATTGGTCAAGTTTAACAGCATTTCTGGCGCATTTTGTACCGGCTCAGAGCCCATTGAAAAGCTGTGCTAGGCAGGAGAGGCTCAAAAAGACCTAACACTCTCATATTCTGAGGTCTCCGCAGCGCTGCAAGCCTGGCCATTGAGCAGTTCTACAGGACAGCCGCCGCCTCTCTGCAGGATACACAGAATCTGATCAAGTTGAGAGATGCATAGAGACAGTGCTTCATGCAGCGCTTTATAACACGGCCCTTTGACGTGCCTTATCCCCAATCCGTACTTTGGAAATAACTTCACCTCGCTTTTAGTTTTGCAAAGACAGTGTAGTCGCGCCGAGACTGAGCTCCGCAGTCCCGTGCCATTAAAAGGCGGTATTTACCATAAAGTTTCCAAGCGTCCGGGAGGTGAGTCCTAGCCGTTTATTCTGTTCAGTCGAATCCATGCAATGGTAACCAATGACTTTCCTATTTTTCCTACTTTATTTTAAAGACAAAAAATAATAATTTAACGACACTTCCCTGAAGCGCCACTACTCACAGCGAAAACGGTGAACACGACTCCTTCTAATATGAGCCCGTACATTACAAATGTTTCAGTTAGTGCATGAAAACGGAGTGCGTGCCGAACTGTGTTTATGTTGATGCTGTGAATGTGAATCCAAGCCTAGTGTAGATGTTAGTGGCCGAGAACGTGTGAGTAGGGCAGAGTTACCACCGATGCGGGTCAATCACTCAAACACGGAGAATATCTTTAAAACGTTAAAATGACCACTCAGCGATTTGACCCCATTCCTCCACACAAACACTGAAGTGTCTGCGCAAATTGATTTTACAGACGTGTAGCAAATGGTTGGCGCTTAACTTCAGGGGGAAGAAGGACAAGACCTCAGTTAGAAGTTTTCTTATGGAATGTTTGTCATTTAGAAAGGAGTATGGCGATGCTAGCCGCTGCCCTGTTCGCTAACCTCGCCGTTTCCGAGAGCTTGCAGTTTGGGCGCTGACTGAGGGTGTGAATGGCTGGGACTCGGGGGTTCAGTGTTTCTGGGAGAGATAATTAATGACAAGACGCACGTGCTCCGTTTTCTCTGTAACAAAAAGGCGTAATTCAATTAGGTCATCAAATGGCTATGCCGTTGTATCAGCTCTCTGAAGTCACCGTCTGAGGGCAAGGCAGGCTATATGACCCCTGACTCACAGTCGACCACATGGGCAGGCCCGGGACACAGTTCTTCAAATAATTTGAGCCAACTGTTTATCAGTACAACAGAGAGAGAGTGAGTGAGAGAGAGAGAGAGAAAAAAGCAGGTTTAAAACCAGCTTGATGGTTTAAAACGACAAACCCTAACCCCATGGATCCTGCACAGGGCGGGCCTGGATGCAGAATAATTCACAGGGAACAGGATTTCTCGTGCGAAAATTCGTTCTAATATAAATCCTAAGCTGGAAATGACCATAAAATTCCATTTGAAATGCCGTGCCGATACACTCTCCCACCGCTCATTTCCTCCACATTGACATTTCGGGCTCAAAACAGAACGTCTGCGCTCCACTGAAGGTATCGATACTTTCCTTGAATGGTGCTCAAAGAAGACTTTGAGAATTTTCCCCTTTGGTCGATACAATGAAGTCTATTAGCATGTATGAACAAGGAAATATAAAACATCACTTCAAAAGTATACCATTCATTTCCCTGCTCTCTCTAACCTACACCAATGGTGCCATTAGGTTAAAGTGTACACTGAGGCTGTTAGACTATCCTGTGTTTTAATCGCCTCTCCCGCTCAAAACACACACACGTCTAACATTTACAATAAAGACTGGGGTCCTCAGGAGATTTTATAGATTAAAAAAATACCCATTTTGTGATAAACAAATCTAAGCCTGTACACTCCGCAGTTTATAAAGATTTTATTGTGTGTAATAAAAATCCCAAACCAATGCATTTCAGTAAAACATTTTATTTAAACTGCCCCGGAGACAGCAAGTCGCCCAGGAGCCGCAACTGAATTATCTCAAAGAATGGATGAATCAAGCTTTTATTTTGAGGGGGGCGGGTGTAGGTGGTGTGGAGAGGGGAGTACCATTGTCAATGCAAGATTGCATCAATCTAAATTAGCCAAACGATATTGCATTTTTAATTCCCTCTATTTGTCACGTATGGCCTTTGTAACAAATGATTTGTGTGATGGTATGGTATTGTTAGCTGACAGATTTATATTTTTGCAATGAGTTATGCGCTCAGCGATTCACTGGCGACGTAATTCAATTAAGCATCTTTCGAAATGATTCTAAGTAATAAGATTGTCTTGATGGTCTATTTGTTTTGCAGAGCGGCAGCCCCATGTGCAATTCCATGTAAAATTCTTGTCAATCGGATGTTGAATGTTGAACCGCATTCGTTGCAATAGAAAAGGAAAAGGGCACAAGTAGAGCTCTGTAATGTTATGATTTGATTTAGTTATACGGCACGAGATTAGCAATACTGCAATTATAAACAGGTTTAACTACAGTTAATCACAAATGTAACGATTTAATTTCAACCCATTTCAATTAGATTCCCCGGGCAGTACATAATCGTGCTGAAAGATGATCATCTCAACAATCCAGACTTTATCGGGCACTCACTAAAACCACGCGGCATTTCTTGTTTATATATATGTATAATTTTCGCGTCTTAAATGTTTTCTGAGAATTCATGGAGATTTTCTCCTATTTGCAGACACAGTTAGAATGCCTGGGATTTCCCACTGACTGCCCAGCTCCGTGGAAACAACCGATCACACCAGATTCTCCCGTTTTCAGAAAATTAATGTATATTGAGGCCTGGAACATTTCGAAAAAAAAATTGATCAGATTTCCTCCTCTATGCTTGATCCCGTTTCCCAAGACTTCGAGAGGCAAGGATTGTAATTTAAGTGAGTTGTGTGTTGAGAGATTCAAGTGGCGACATAATTCTCCATGTATTTATTACGTTAAAGGAACCTTAATTTTATAACGTTTTTCCTACAACAAAAAGCTTTTCTTCAGCCGCTAAAATCGGAGGATTCCAAAAGCGACGCCGACTTTGTCGTTTGCTATTGTTAATGACCACAGTGAGATTTATTCAGTTGTTAAAGAGTCTAGTTTGGCCGCATATAGCAAAACTTGGATACGGATTATAACACAGGATGGTTCAGAATGAGCAGCCTGCATGCTGATATTTTGAAATCTAATTGAAACCGAGAAACGGGAAGTTTTCAATGAGCTCCATCGTTCTTTCGAGAAGACGTTTTCTTTTCTCCTGGTTTATGAATCACCAGAAAGCTCCATGTCAGATGTGAGATGGATAAACCATTTCAGAGTCACCGTTTCCTAGTCCCGCTCTCCCTCCCCGCCCCAACACGCTTTTCTCTCACTGGAACATATTTGACTTTTTAGTGTCATCTCGTTCGGTATCGAGGGCTAGTTTGTAATTTTGCAGACAGACTGAACCATTTTATTTACTTTTGAAATGGCAGACCAGCAGGGTATCTAAATACCACGAGCAGCGTGTGAATTCGGACTTTGATTTTGAGTAAGAATAAATCAGCGAAAGGGAGGAAGGGGGTCTGTTTTCACAGATGCTAAGAGAACTGAAATGAACTGGTTATTTTATTTGGCCATCATTGTAAAAACCGTCCCTGATTTTTAGTAGGAGCCTAGGAATGGTCTGTACTGGCGTTAGAATTTCACTTTCAGAGTGAGCTACTGACTCTAAATGGCCGAGAGTTCAGAGTTGTGTAAACAAAACTTGTCCAAGAGATGGGATCACAGCTAAACAATTGTCTGTCGGGTTCAGAGCCCAATCAATCGATAACCGATGCACCAACCTACATTGTATGATTCATGCAAGTCACGTTATGGAAAATGCTAACAAAAATCATGGCCTTTATCGGTGTTCAGGGGAACTCTAAGCAAATACGCTTTCAAAAACTCTCAAAGCATCGTAAATCTCACCCTCTGCCGTTTAAATCAAATGTGTTGATTCCCACAATAAAACGGCATCGCCCCGAATTCCATTAGGGCGTCTGATAAAACGCAGTGAAACAAAAGACTTTTTTTATTATTTAGCGCGAGCTCAGTGTACGATTACCTTTTGCAGTTGTGGAGAGATGTAAATATCTCAATCAGTAATGATTCTGACCTGTGACCCAGGGGCTGCTTTTATTGTATTTTGCTCTTTTATTGACACTTCCTGCTTGGCTGCGCCCTCAGAAACAACGACAGTGAGGAAACACTTGAAGGTATTTTCCTGAATCGTCAGTGGTCAAGACCAGTTGTTGAGTGGAACCATAATGAGTTTTCTTTCCCCTCTGGTCTCCCAGCCCCGAACTTGTTGTCTGAGGACTGATGTTCTGGATAAACCCGAAATCACCAAATCTCATCATTTTACAGCATTTCTTGTCAGACTGAAATATCTGTTGATTTAAGCAAATATTTCTTTCATGTAGTATCTATCTATCTATCTATTCTTTCAACTGTCTATCGACCTAGTTTTTTTTTTAAAAGAATGATACTTAGGAGAACAGATGAAGTCCAGGTTGAGGTGAATCTATTTCTGTTGGGACTGGGGAATGTGGTTGTAAACACTGAGCTGGACTTCGCTGGAGTGCAATTTGGAAACGGAGGGCGGTGAAAATATGGAGTTCTCTCCCGTAAATAGGAATCGTTGCAAGTTCGTTTTTTTTATGCGACTGAGATTTTGTTTTTGTTAATCGAGACGGTGTTAAAGGGCACGGGCCAATACGTGGAGTTAGGTCTCAAGTTATCTATGACCAGGTGGAATAGGCTGGAAGGTCAATGTTATTTCGGTCTTTCGGCCTACCCCCTGGGTCTATCCACTGCCATCAACCTGTGTAATATACAGCAAGCCGTTCACAGTTACATTGTAGATACATCTGGCAGGCCTTGTTATCAATTGTGCTTATTTCGCTGATGTTAATGTCTTAGTTGTGTTTTATTGGTGAGAGCCTTTACACTAGTGTCTAGGTGTCTACACGAGTCCGAATGAACTGTGGCCCATGTTTCAAATGGACTGCGGGCTCCAAACTCACATAGCTAATTCAGACAGCCGCCCTGAACATTACGCTTTCATAATCTATGTCTCATAAATATAATTTCACTAGGCTGTCGAGGCCACTAGTTGCTCGTAATTAACTGGAGGTTTCTGCTCAGAATGTTTGTTGCAACAAAAATAGAAATATGTGGATTGACAACATCACGGGAAGCGGCGACAGATAATTCCGTGTGAACCCTTACAATCAGGACCTAAATATCTTTCTACAAATGTTCGAATACATTTTTCCACAGTCATGGGTGTGAAAAATAAAGTGCCCGTTTTTAAGACGAGTTACAGGAATTTTATTTTGCCGTTTGCTTATCCAGATATTTTAAAATAAACGCTGCAAGCGGGCGCTCGCTGGACTCAAATGTTCACGGTGTACAAGGGGACTGAGATCAGGGAGTTTTATCCGGAGATAGACTATTCCTGATAGGAAGATAAAAATCCAAACGAAATAGATGCCTAGATCTCGGCGCTAAATGCTCCAGCCTCGGCGCCCCGAAAGCTGAACAAATATCATCGCCGATGGTTTGGATCCGAGCGATTTGTTTAAATCTCGGGAAAAATTCACTTCCGTATCGAGCTGACGGGTGTGATGGAAACGAAAAAAAAATTGCTTTTAATACAGAATTCACACTTGTCACTGTTACTGCATTGTTACTCCGGGTTGGACACTCAGTATTTTGAGAATTGCAGCGTTGTGTTTTCATAACGCCAAACCTGACCGATAAAAGCAGACCTTTTCTCCAGAGGGGGAATTCTCTCTGATTAAACCTTCCTTCTCAGGTCCTAACCGACATCCCGAGTACAATATACCCCCTACCTCCATACACACCACCCCCCCAAAAAAAATCCCAAAAAAGCTCCGATATCTGCACACAACAGATAAACACATTGCGGTTCTGAATTTCACAATTAACTCAACACATTGTACCAACTGCTGAAGTGTGACCTTCTCATCCAGCTCATGCGACGGTCAGTTTACATCTTCCAGGTAACACAGAGAGAGACCGGGAAATGCCGAAAGCATCGTAAACAGACAGACGGTGCGTCCCGAGAGCGCAAAACAGGACGCAACTTTGCGACACTGTGAAAACAGCGCAGGGAACTTCCTGCAAGAGTTCAGGAACATTCGAACCGTGATTTCGGATGAAACGAAATAAAACCTATTCCGGGGGAACGAGAAGGTTTTGGGCATATTGACACCACCCGCGAGTTGAACCGGAGCGGGCGATTAATTTCTTTGGCACTGTATGGACCAGCCTCATCATTAACTATTTAATGGCTCATCAAACACCCGAGGGTATGATATTTGACGGGAAAAAAATGCCCAGGCAGGATCTTTAGTTACTCGATAGAATTCCCAGTAAGCGAGGCAGCCTTATATTTTAAAAAGGCATTTTATTATCGGCACTGTTGGAAATGCTTCTCGGACGCTCTTCGGCCTCTGGCTCACTGTTTGGCTGGGACTATGTGTCTCTCGGTCATTCTGCGCCTGACAGTTTGTACATGTTGGTGTAAGTCAGTTTCTTTTACACGGGATGTGACTGCGGCTGGCTGAGTCAACATTTCTTGTCCGTCCCTAATTAAACTTGAACTCAACAGGTTTGCTCAGCTACTTCAAAAACCACATTGCTATTGGCCTGGAGACACAGAGGCCAGATTCTCTCCCCTCAATGTCATTTCTGAACCAGGTGGGTTTTTACAACAATTTACTAAATTAATTTAAACTCCTGTTTAGGGATTTGGGCCCGTGTTCCCAGTGCACCAGTCTCTACCTCTGGATTGCTAGTCCCGTGCCATTAACACCAACACCACCTTTTCTAGATCAGTTGCTAACTTTAAATCCAAGATAGATACACTTTTGTTAATTAAAGGTATTAAGGGATATGGGCCAAAAGCAGGGATGTGGAGCTATGCCACAGATCAACCATGACCTCACTGAATGATGGAGGAGACACTGAATAACCTCCTCCTGTTCCTGGATTCGCAAATTGTGGGTCTAAATCAGTCATTTTTGTGTTGACTATGAGTCAGGGGTGTTTGTAATGGATCAATCTTAATGTGTGTTTTAGAGTTATTAATGTGAGGGAATGTTTGTGGTAGGGATGTGTGCTCTAGCAAATGTGTATCATTCCTGATTAAAAGAAAAACTTTTGTTGAACATTCATTGGGACAACTGCAACATTCTGTCTTGTCTAACCAAACAGCAAGCAGAGAATCAGGATAATGGGGTCCTTTTTTTGGTTGGCTAGACGTAACTAGTGGGGTGCCACAGGGTTCAGTCCTTGGGCATCCACAATATACAATCTATATTAATGATTGAATGAAAGAATAGAAAGTATTACATCATATTTGCAAATATGAAAGTAAGTTGCAATGAAGAAATAAGAAATTTAGAAACAGATATGGAAACATTCAATGAATAGGCCAACATTTGGTAGATGATGTTTAACATGGGTAAGTGTGAAAGGCAACATTATTTAAATGGAGAGAAACTTCAAAATGCTTCAGACAGAGGGATCTGGGCATCCTTGTGCATGACTCGCAGAAAGCCAGTATATAGGTTCAGCAGTTAATAAGGAAGGAAAATGGCATGTTGACATCTATTTCACATGGAATGGAGTATAAAATTAGGGAAGTGTTGCTGTAACTGTACAAGGCCTTAGTGAGACTACACCTGGAGTACCTGCACATGTGCCTGGGTGGCATGGTGGCTCAGTAGTTAGCACTACTACCGCATAGTGCCAAAGGTCCAAGTTCACTTCCACCCTTGGGCAACTGTCTGTGTGGAGTTTGCATATTCACGCCATGTGAGCTTCCCCTGGGTCCTCCAGTTTCCTCCCACAGTCCAATAATATGCAAATTAGGTGGATTAGCCATGCTCAATTGCCCATAGTGTTCAGAGATGTGCAGGCTATGTGGATTAATCATGGGAAATGCAGAGTTTGCAGGTGGGGTGGGTTAGGGTAGGATGCTGTTTGGAGGGTTGATGTGAATTTGATGGGCTGAATGGCCTGCTTCCACATTGCAGGGATTCTGTTGGGTATAGTTTTGGTCCTTTTACTTGAGGAGGGATGTAATTGTATTGGAGGCAGTTCACTAGATTGATTCCAGAGCTGAAGGGTTTGATTTATGAAGAGAGATTGAGCAGTTTGGGCCCATACTCTGTGGTGTTTAGAAGAATTTAGGTCTATAAGATGCTAAAGGAAATTGATAAAGTACATGTAGAAAGGATGTTTCCTCACGTGGGGCAGTCTAGAATGAGAGGTCATGCAGTTGGTACAATGTGTTGAGTTAATTGTGAAATTCAGAACTGCAATGTGTTTATCTGTTGTGTGCAGATATCGGAGCCTTTTTGGGAATTTTTTTTGGGGGGGTGGTGTGTATGGAGGTAGGGGGTATATTGTACTCGGGATGTCGGTTAGGACCTGCGAGGGAAGGTTTAATCAGAGAGAATTCCCCCACCGGAGAAAAGATCTGCTTTTATCGGTGAGGTTTGTGGAGCTAAGTGGCAGCATATTTAAAACAGAGATGAGGAGAAATTACTTTTGTCAAAGGGTCATGAATCTGTGGAATTCATTCCTTCAGAGTATGGTGGACGCTGGGACTTTGAGTAAATTTAAGGAGGAGATAGATTTTTAATTAGTCATGGGTTGAAGGGTCATGGAGAGCAGGCAGAAGAGTGGAGTTGAGATCAAAATGAGATCAGTCGTGATCATATTGAGTGTTGGCATAGGTTCAGGGGGCTGAATGGCCTACTCTTTCTCCTATTCTTATGTTTATATAAATGCCAATGTAAAAGGAAAACAATATTTACTCTAAAAGAGAAGAGGTTGTTGATGGGTTGGAAAGTTGATTCTGATTGGTAGAAGCATTGCAATGAATAATTCACCAGTTAATTGATGACTGACAGTTAACTACCAAGCTTTATTCAGATTTTCAGCCAGGTAGGTTGACTTTGGTCAAGATATTGACCAATGAACCAGTGATTGGTTGTCACCTATTTTGCTCAATTTGAACAGCTGCAGTGTGTGTATATGGGTTCACTCTTGCTGCAAAGGACAGAGCCCTATGTATTCATCTATCCGACTTCCAGTAGACAGAAGTGTGCCCATAGTCTGAGCCTGACTGGCAATCCTAAGTTGGTTGCAAGCACAATTCTTTGTATCCTCAATATTATTAAACTATGGAGCCCTGTGTAATATTGCAAGCTGTGTTTTGAGTTTTGCAAGCATCGGCTTGTTGAGTACAGCCAGTCCCTTGCTTATTGCAAATAGATGAAAGAATATGCTGTTTGATACAATCTCCCAATCTGCGATGTATGGCTGACAATCTTAGCATCAGACAGACAAGGCAGAATACCTTTTTGGCTTGACAGCAGCATCCTATTAGTGATAGAAACGTAGAAAATAGGTGCTGGTATAGGCCATTCAGCCCTTCGAACCTGCACCACCATTCAATATGATCGTGGCTGATCATGCAATCTCAGTATCCCATCCCTGCCGTCTTCCCCATACCCCTTACTGCAAGGGCCACATCCAGCCCCCTCTTGAGTATATCTAATGCACTGGCTCCAACAGCTTCCTGTGGGAGAGAATTCCACAGGTTCACAACTGTCTGAGTGAAGAAAGTCTCCCCCCTCTCAGTCCTGAATGGCTTACCCCTTAGTCCTTATGAACACCACTATGTTGCTTTTGTGTAGATGTTGCATGAGACAGCTTGTTCTACCTGTTATTCAGACCTTTGTGATACCTTACCCTTGCAGGGTAATCTGAAGTAGACAGGGCACTTTTAGGGCAAAAAACAGTGATGGCCTTAGATGATATCTATTAAGAAAAGATCTAACCAGTGTAACCATTACCCTATCGACTGGCTTTGATGTGCTCTTTCAGTATCAAGCTTGCAGGAGGACTACATGGCTCAGGCCTTATTCGCAAGGTTGCTAATAAGGCCAATCAAAGAGTACAATGATAGGATTCCCAATGTGAAAGTAGACACATGGTAGACAGTAGTTGAGAACCCCTCTGTCTATTTCTCAACTAGGACAGTGAGGAAAGAGGATTAATTTTATTGTAACGAATTTGAGAACAGGAAGAAGCCCATTAGGATGTGCAATGAAATTCTTCCTGCAGCAGCATATTCAAATATATCAACTAGATATCAGAACTATGCAAGGAGTAGGAGGTTAGGTTCTATTCTATTGAAGGCACTTTTCTCAAGGAACCCAACAAAATTTTGAGCTGAGCTTAGCAGAGGTCCATTGCAATACCATCCAACTGGACACCTATGAGTGAGTTGCTAAGTTTGTAAATACAACGAATAATGATTGGTGGGTCAATAGTGATCAGTCACCATGAAACAGTGCTGCAATGCAGATGTCTATGGCTTCTTTGAGTTGTCCATTAGTGAGTAGTCTAGCACTGTCAAATGAACTATCTATTGCTATGGATGTGCAAGTGCTGTTTGATCTTCATAAACGTGAAGGAACCTTTATCATGTATTAGAATCCCTACAGTGTGGAAACAGGCCCTTCAGCCCAACAAGTCCACACTGACCCTTGGAACATCCCACCCAGACCCATCCCCCTATAACCCACACAACCCTGAACATTATGGGCAACTTAGCGTGGCCAGTCCACCTGGCCTGCACATCTTTGGACTGTGGGAGGAAACTGAATCACCCAGAGGAAACCCATGCAGACACAGGGAGAATGTGCAAACTCCACACAGCCAGTCACCTGGGGCTGGAATTGAACCCAGGACCCTGGCACTGTGAGGCTGTAGTGCTAACCACTGAGCCACCATTCCACCCTGTGTGAGTGGAAAATTTGCTTAAAACTGGTTGTAGCAATTCACCCAACCATTTGACCAGTTTATGTTGTGCAGAACAGATCAGCAATAAGATTGTATATAAAGGGATATCATTTATGTGTGTCTTAGGCAGTCCTTATATTGGCGGATGCAGTGAGCTGTGAGGACAAACCCTATCATGTATGTCAGCTGGTAACTCATTTCTCTTATGCAAGTCCAGCAAATGCTGTTTTAAGATCACTTTCAAGTTAGGCTCTCCGGTCATGCTGAGTAGCAGGTCCATTGGATATAAATTTGGACCTGTCATTAAGAATGGTGTGCTTCTTGTTGATGTAGTCACACTTGTTAAGGATGGCAATTCCATCCCTATGTCAGGATGACTGATTTTGTACATATAGGTTGCTCTTGAGACCTCTCAATGCTCATGGTGCATGTGAAAATCAGACAGGTCATTTGGCACCTGCAGGTGCTAAATGATAAATATGCTAAATGATACAGCACATGTATTTGTGAATGTGTGCATGAATAAGTATGTGTGCTAGTGAATGTGTGTGTGTTAGTCAATGTGTGTGTTAGTGAATCTGTATGTTTGTCAATGTGTGTGTTAGCCAATATGAGTGTTAGTTAATGTGTCTGTTAGTCAATATGAGTGTTAGTCAATGTGTGTGTTCGTCAATGTATGTGTTAGTCAATGTGTGTGTCAGTCAGTGTGTGTTAGTCAATGTGTGTATTAGTCAATGTGTGTGTTAGTCAATATGTGTGTTAGTCAATGTGTGTGTTAGTCAATGTGTGTGTTAGTCAATGTGTGT
>JAHRHZ010000015.1:199049-210349 GCA_024137785.1 Ginglymostoma cirratum
CCTAAACCCTTCATCAGAAATGTGTGTGTTAGTCAATGTGTGTGTTAATCAATATGTGTGTTAGTCAATGTGTGTGTTAGTCAATGTGTGTATTAGTCAATGTGTGTGTTAGTCAATGTGTGTGTTAGTCAATGTGTGTTAGTCAATGTGTGTATTAGTCAATGTGTGTGTTAGTCAATGTGTGTGTTAGTCAATATGTGTGTTAGTCAATGAGTGTGTTAGTCAATATGTGTTAGTCAATGTGCTAGATGAGCCTCAAGCAAGAAGCCATCTTCAAAGGCTTGACAGCAGCATCCTGTTACTGATGAAAACCTCTGTGTTGGTACTACATGAAACAGCTCATTCTACCTGTTATACACACCTTTGTGGCACCTTTCTCCCAATACGTAATCTCTGATGGTGTTCATGCCAACCCTTTTCACTTCACCTAGGCACCTTACCCCTCTCCCAGACACAGCAATGGGTGTCATCCTGCTTCCAGCCACTTGTACTGGATTCTGCAGTTAGAATGAGGTGATTGTGTATAATCTCAAGCCTGAACATGCTGTCACTGGTACTGAACTACAGAGCTGCTAGTGAATCAGATTGACACTGGAGTAAGACTTCCTTCTTAGTGATGGGTGCAGGTTCTGTCTCTTCTCTCACTCACAGGGTTAAATTGCTTTGCACTGCTATGACTAATGGATTGCATTCCCGAATGGCTCTATGGGTGGCAGAGCTGTCAACGACACTGTCCAAATATCCTGCCCAATGTATGTGATAGTGGCAGACTCCAAATTCCCACATTAACTGCACTACTCGAAACATAGTCATTGCAGAAGGCTTCTCCTGGGACCAAATTAGAAATACTCCAGGGAAATCCTTAGAACATCCCTGAGTAGGTTAATCATCCCCCACATGGAGTGCTGCACTTGTGAAAGACCAAAATTGAATGGGTTTAATCAGGAAGATACCAAACACATTCAAATCTTCATGAACACACAGAGCAGAAGTTGAGGAGTCAAAGTGGGTGCACAAACATCTAAACACTTCATTGACCTGACCCATAAGCACCAGCTACCCCAAATGTGGTAGAGTCTGCTGACTGCACGTTGGACTTAGCTGCCATCTCAGAAACCAACCAACCAGAGCAAAAGCAAATCGTCCTGATGAACTGCCTAATGAAGAATGTCAGTGGATGTGGGAGTTAGTGCCTGCATGCTAGTAACACATATGCTTCAGTAGATATTTGTGTTAGTTACAGCGTGATTTTAAATGAATGTGTGTACATTTGTTAAGAAGAACATAGGAACAGGGTAGGCCTTTCAGCCCATCAAGACTGCTCTGCCATTTCGTACATCATGGCTGATCGAACACTTCATGCGTTTTACTCATGTCATTCTCAAAACCCTTTATGCTATTGATAAACAAAACACTATCTACCTCAACTTTAAACATACTCAAAGGCTAAGTTTCCCTTTGGCATAGAGAACGCCAAATGTTCATCACAGCCTAAGTAAAAATAAATTCTTACAGAGATAGTAGGAACTGCTGATGCTGGAGAAGGGATGATTTCTGAAGAAGGGTCTCGACCCGAAATGTCAGCTTTCCTGCTCCTCTGATGCTGCTTGGCCTGCTGTGTTCATCCAGCTCTACACCTTGTTATCTAAAAATAAATTCTCATCTCTTTTGAACTGGCATCTGCTTGTTTTTAAATTGTGCCCCCGTTTCTAGATTTCCCAGCTATGGGAAGCACCTTACCTACATCTACCCTGTCTATCTCTGTAAGTATTTTGTAGGTTTCAATGAGATTATCTCATTCTTCGAAACTCCAGAGAATACTGCCCAGTTTCCCCAATCTCTCTTCACAGGACAGTCTTGCCATCCCAGGCACTCTCTCTATGGCAATAATAGCTTCCCTGAGATATGGACATCAATATGGCACACAGCACTCCATGTTTTGTCTAACCAAGCTCCTATACATTTGAAGGACGTCTTCACTGCTTCTGTACTCAAATCCCCTTGCAATAAAGTCAAATATTCCATTAGCCTTTTCAATAGCTTGCTGCACATGCATGTTAGGTTTCAGTGACTTATCAACAAGGACACCTAGGTCCCTTTGTATATTTACTCTGTCCAGCCTCTCACCATTTCTGACATACTCTGCTCATCTCCTTCCGAAATGGATAACCCACATGTTTCCACAATATATTCCACCTGCCATGTTCTTACCCACTGAATAAGCCTGTTGAAATCCTTCTGAAAACATTTCACATCTTCCTCACAACACACATTCCTGTTTACTTTTGTAGAAAATTTGGAAATATTACATTCTAATCATTGATGTATATTATGAAAAGTTAGGGCCCAAGTACTGATTCTTGCAGTTCCCCACTAGTCACAGTCTGCCAGCATGAGAATGACTCACTTATTTTCTGCATGCTAGCCAGCCCTTAATCCATGTCAGAACATTACCTTCTATACCATGTGCTTTAATTTTGTGAATCATCTTTCATCAGTTTGTACATCCAAATATATTACATCTATCAATTTCTCTTTATCAATTTCTTTTTATAACAGCCTGAAAAATCTCCAGCAGGTTTCTCCATTTCCAAATCCATGCTGACTTTGTCCAATCAGATCAATTTTATCCAAGCAATCACTTATCACATACTTTACGACAGCTTCTAACAATCTTTCTACTCCTGAGATAACAAGGTGTAGAGCTGGATGAACACAGAAGGCCAGGCAGCATCAGAGGAGCAGGAAAGCTGATGTTTTGGGTCTGGACCCATCTTCAGAATTGAAGGGTCCTGACCCGAAACGCCAGCTTTCCTTCTCCTCTGATGCTGCCTGGCCTGCTGTGTTCATCCAGATCTACACCTTGTTATCTCAGACTCCAGCATTGGCAGCTCCTACTATCTCTTTTACTACTGATGTAAGGCTGAGGCATCTGTGATTCCTTTTTCTTTCCCTTGCTTCTTTCTTAAATAGTGGGCTGAGATTTGCAAGCTCCCAACTTTTGTGAGCAGGCAAGAACATGGCAGGTGGAAAATAATAGTCACAGAGTCACACAGCATGGAAACAGACACTTCAGTACAACCAGTCCATGCCAACTATGTTCCCAAACTAAACTAGCCCCACCTGCCTGCTCCTGGCCCATATCCCCCCAAACCTTTCCTATTCATGTACTTATCCAAATGTCTTTTAAACATTGTAACTGTGTCTGCATCCACCACTTCCTCTGGCAGTTCATTCCACACACAAATCACTCTCTGTGTAAAAAGTTGCCCCTCATGTCCTTTTTAAATCTTTCTCCTCTCACTTTAAACTTGATGTCCCTGGAAAAATGCAAGCTTATCCACTTTGGCTGGAGAAACAAATGTGTAGAGTATTTCTTAATTTGTAAGAGATCATACCGAGTATATATACAAAAGGACTGAGGTGTCCTGTGATACTGAAGGCTAACATGCACCTGCAGCAAGCTGTTGTAAAGGCAAATGGAACGTTCGCCTTTATTGCAAGAGGATTTGAGTACAGAAAGCCTTCCAGAATATATGGAATTTTGGAAGATAATTATCAATGCAATGATTATTTCTATAGCTGCATCCTTCAACAGTCTGGGAAGTAGAATACCAGGTCCCAAGGACATATCACCTTTCAGCCTCATTAATTACTTCATTACAACCTTCTTATTAATACTAATTTCTGACAAACCCTTATCTTCCCAAGTCACTTAGATCTCTAATTCCAGGAGATTTCTTATATCTTCAGTGAAGACAGTTAGAAATTCATCATTTAGTGCCTCTGCAATTTCTAAATGTCCCATTATAAATTCTCCTGACTCTGACTTTAGTGAACCCAGATTCATATTTGTCAAATGTTTCCTTTTTATATACATGTAGAAACTTTTACAGTCTATTTTTATGTTGCTTGTTAAATGGCATTCGTATTGTATTCCTACTTTATTGTTTTTTGGTCCTCCTTCCCTGTAGTCTAAAAACTTCATAATCCTCAGATATATTACTATTTCTGGCTGTTTTATAAGCTTCTCTTCTTTAAACCTTAGACAATTTTAGCTTTTTTTCTCAGTCATGGTGACTGACTTTATTTGGAATTTTTGCACATTGAAAGAATGAATAGCTGCTGTCATAAGATCGTTCATTTAAAACTGTTGATTACCTATGTACAGTCATGCTTTTTAATGTATTTTCCCAATCAAGCTCAGCCAATTTGTGCCTCATGTCCTCATAATTTCCCTTAATCAAATTACTCACCCTTGCTTCAGATTAAATTGCCTCACTTTCAAGGATAATGTAAATTTCTGTTATACTTTGGTCACTTATCCCTAAATGTTCTTTGGCAACAACATTTTTCATTAAGCTGCGTGTGTGTTGATGGGTGCATGTGTGAATGGTAGTCAATGGTGTGTTGTGGATGTTAGTGTGCTTGTACATTGGTGCAGGTGTGCGTTAGAGAATTTGTGTACAACTGGATGTGCGTGTGAACGGTAAGCAAGCATGAGTGCAGCTAGATACAGAGAAAAAGCGAAGTGTCACATCACAGGGAAACCAGTCAGAGCTTGTTTGGTGAGCATTTTGCTTGTATGTCTCTCAAAGCTCATGCGACACACTAGTCATTGTATAGAACCCGAAAGAACTGCAGATGCTGCAAATCAGGAACAAAAACAAAGTTGCTGGAAAAGCTCAGCAGGTCTGGCAGCATCTGTGGAGGAGAAAACAGAGTTAACGTTTCAGGTCCAGTGACCCTTCCTCAGAACTGGAGCCCCAGTTCTGAGGAAAGGTCACCGGACCCAAAGCGTTAGCTATTTTTTCCTTCACAGATGCTGCCAGACCTGCTGAGCTTTTCCAGCAACTTTGTTTTTGTTTTGATACTAGTAATTATACCGCTTTATTAGTACAGCTTACTAGCATCAATGAAGCATTTTGGGATTAATAGGATTTAACAATCATAAATGCATTAAAAAATATATTGTTAGTTAACACATAATACAGGTGATAGGGCAGGTGATGTGTTGAAACTGCAGAATATAAGTGATACTGGGCAGCAATAGGAGCCAGATGTACAGCAAATGTGGACAGAATAAAGAGCTCTGGCTCATTGAGCTGGAATCCAAGCAATGGATTGTAATGCATCAGGGAAGGGAAGCGTTATCTGGATACATTGTTCGGAAGGCAGTCTCACTGCTTAGGCATAGCAGAACTTGATGGCTTAGAGTTAAGCAGGTTAAAGAATTAAACATTATCTCATAACAATAATGTAGGAAGAAAGGGTTTTGATTCATGGGACATTAGCATCAGTGCTATGGGAAAAATGAATTCTTCCATCGGGATTGGAGCCACTTAAATAAGACCGTGACCTTCTGAATCATATAACTAGGGCCATGGATAGAGTTCTAAACAGGAGAGGTAGGAGGGACAGTTCAGATGAAAGGGGATTTAGAAATCCAAAGAGAAACATTGGGTGGGTGGAGAGCAGCAGAGCAGGATAGGAGGGGGCAGAGAGTTTAACAAAATATGTATCAGCAGCAAATGCCATTAATGTAATAGAAGCAAAAAAATGAAATTAAAAGTCGTTTTTTTCCTAATTTACTCATGAGATGTGGGCATTTTTATTGCCTGTCCCGAGCTGCCTTGAAAAAGTGGTGGTGAGCTGCCTTCTTGAACTGCTGCAGTCAATGTGCTGTAGGTAGAACCATGATGGAAAGAATTCCTGGATTTTGACCTAATGACACCGAAAGACCAGTGATGTATTTCCAAGTCAGGATGGTGATTGGCTTGGAAGGGAACTTGCAGGTGATAGTGTTCCTGTGTAGCCATTGCCCTTGTCCTTCTAGATGATAATAGTCATGAGATTGGAAGATGCTGTTTAAGGATTTCTGCAGTGCACCTTCTGGACAGTATACATTGCTGCTACTGAATGTTGGTGGTGGAGCGAATGGATACTTGTGGCTGTCCCACCAATCAAGTGGACTGCCTTGTCCTGGATGGTGTTGAGCCACACCCATCCAGGCAAGTGGGGAGTATTCCATCACAGTCCTGACTTGTGCCTTGTAGATGGTGGACAGGCTTTGAGGAGTCAGGAGGTGAGTTACTTGCTTCAGGACACACCCACAAACCTCCAGCAGTATGCACAAGATGCACTGCAGAAATTCCAGGCTCTGACCTGCTCTTGTAGCTACTGTATTTATATGGTGAGTCCAGTTGAATGTTTCTGATCAATGGTAACCTCCAAGATGTTGATAGTGCGGGATTCAGTGCTGGTAACACCATTGAATGTCAAGGAGCAGTGATTAGATTGACTCGTATTGGAGATGGCCATTAGCTGGCATTTGTCTGGTGTGAATGTTACTTGCCACTTGTCAACCCAAGCCTGGATATTTTCCAGATCTTGTTATATTTGAACATGGACAGCTTCAATATGTGAGGAGTCACAAATGGTGCTGAATATTGTGCAATCATCAGTGAACATCCCCACTTCTGACCTTACGATGTGAGAGGTTCACTGATGATTGCACAATAGTGAAGTTGATTCTATCTAGGACACTACCCTGAGGAACTCCCACAGAGATGCCCGAGAGCTGAGATGACTGACCTGCAGCATCAATAAAAACACCATCCTATGAGCCAGTTATGACTCCAACTAGCGGAGAGTTTCCCCTGATTCCCAATGATTCCAGTTTTCCAGATGATCTGAATGCACAAAGCATCTGTATCACTTTGTACTTTTTATTATTCTTCCATGGGACATGCAGATCACTGACAAGGTCAATATCTATTGCCCATCTCTAATTGCCCTTGAACACAGTGGCTTGCTCAACCATCTCAGAGAACAGTTCAGAGTCATATTTCTGTTGGTCTGAAATCACTAGTGGACTGGACCAGGTCAGATAGTATCAGAGATAATAGGAACTGCAGCTGCTGGAGAATCCAAGATAACAAGGTGTGGAGCTGGATGAACACAGCAGGCCAAGCAGCATCAGAGGAATAGGAAAGCTTGACGTTTCGGGCCTAGACCCTTCATCAGAAATGGGGGAGGGGAAGAGGGTTCTGAACTAAATAGGGAGAGAGGGGGAGGCTGATAGAAGATGGATAGAGGAGAGGATAGGTGGAGAGGAGACAGACAAGTCGAAGAGGTGGGGATGGAGCCAGTAAAGGTGAGGGTAGGTGAGAGGAAAAACAGGTTAGGGAGGTGGAGATGAGCTGGGCTGGTTTTGGGATGCGGTTGGGGGAGAGGAGATTTTGAAGCTTGTGAAATCCACATTGATACCATTGGGCTGCAGGGTTCCCAGGCTAAATATGATTTACTGTTCCTGCAGCCTTCGGGTGGCATCACTGTGGCATTGTAGGAGGCCAAGGACGGACATGTCGTCTGAGGAATGGGAGGGGAAGTTGAAATGGTTCGCGACTGGGAGGTGCAGTTGTTTGTTGCGAACTGAGCGCAGGTGTTCTGCAAAGCGGTCCCCAAGCCTCCGCTTGGTTTCCCCGATGTAGAGGAGGCCATAATGGCTACAGCGGATGCAGTATACCACATTGGCAGATGTGCACGTGAACATCTGCTTGATGTGGAAAGTCTTCTTGGGGCCTGGGATGGGGGTGAGGAGGGAGGTGTAGGGGCAGGTGTAGCACTTCCTGTGGTTGCAGGCAAAAGTGCCGGGTATGGTGGGTAGAGTGGAGCAGACAAGGGAGTCACGGAGACAGTGGTCCCTCTGAACTCTTCCTGCAAAAATGCCATCCCCTATTCCCAATTCCTTCGCCTCTGCCGCATCTGCTCCCAGGATAAGGCATTCCACTCCCGTACATCTCAGATGTCCTCATTCTTCAAGGACCGCAACTTCCCTCCCCGCAGTGGTCGAGAACGCCCTTGATCGTATCTCTCGCATTTCCAGCAACTCATCCCTCACACCCTGTCCCCGCAATAACAACCAAACAAAAAAACCCCTCGTCCTCACATACCACCCCACCAACCTCCGGATACAACGCATCATCCTCCGACACTTCCGCCATCTGCAATCCGACCCCACCACCAAAGAAATTTTTCCCTCCCTACCCTTGTCTGCTTTCCGGAGGGACCACTCTCTCTGTGACTCCCTTGTCCGCTCCGCACTCCCCTCCAGCCCCACCACACCCGGCACTTTTTCCTGCAATCGCAGGAAGTGCTACACCTGCCCCCACACCTCCTCCCTCACCCCCATCCCAGGCCCCAAGAAGACTTTCCACGTCAAGCAGATGTTCACCTGCACATCTGCTAATGTGGTATACTGCATCTGCTGTACCCGTTGTAGCTTCCTCTACATCGGGGAAACCAAGCAGAGGCTTGGGGACCGCTTTGCAGAACACCTGCGCTCAGTTCGCAACAAACAGCTGCACCTCCCAGTCGCGAACCATTTCAACTCCCCCTCCCATTCCTCAGACGACATGTCCATCCTGGGCCTCCTGTAGTGCCACAACGATGCCACCCGAAGGCTGCAGGAACAGCAAATCATATTCAACCTGGGAACCCTGCAGCCCAAGGGCATCAATGTGGATTTCACCAGCTTTAAAATCTCCCCTCCCCCTACCGCATCCCAAAACCAGCCCAGCTCGTCCCCGCCTCCCTAACCTGTCCTTCCTCTCACCTATCCCCTCCTCCCACCTCAAGCCACACCCCCATCTCCTACCTACTAATCTCATCCCGCCCCCTTGACCTGTCTGTCCTCCCTGGACTGACCTATCCTCTCCCTACCTCCCCACCTACACTCACCTTTACTGGCTCCATCCCCGCCTCTTTGACTTGTCTGGCTCCTCTCCACCTATCTTCTCCTGTATCCATCTTCTATCCGCCTCCCCCTCTCTCCCTATTTATTTCAGAACCCTCTTCCCCTCCCCCATTTCTGATGAAGGGTCTAGGCCCGAAACATCAAGTTTTCCTGCTCCTATGATGCTGCTTGGCCTGCTGTGTTCATCCAGCTCCACACCTTGTTATCTCAGGTAAAATAGTAGTTTTCCAACCCCAAAAGACATTAGTGAACTAGAGAGGATTGTACAACAATTGATTATTTCATGGCTATCATTACAAGTTTTCAGGTATATCTGTCTGCATTAACTATTTTTGGCTATGTAAACAGGTAAATGATTTAGATCTAATCACTGTTACAGTAACATTGTTGCAAGATCATAGAGTCATGGAGATGTACTGCATGAAAATAGACCCTTCAGTCCAACTCGTCCATGCCATCCAGATTTCCTAAATTAATCTAGTCCCATTTGCCAGCATTCAAGCCATATCCATCTCAACTCTTCCTATTCATATACCCATCGGCTGCCTTTTAAATGTTGTAATTGTGCCCGCCTGCATCACCTCCTCTGCAGTTCATTCCTTACAAGCACCACCCTCTTTGTGAAAAGGTTGCCCCTTCGGTTCATTTTAAATCTTTCCTCTCTTACCTTAAACCTGTGCCCTCTAGTTTTGGACTCCCCTACCCTGGGGTATAGACCTTGGCTATTTACCCTATTCATGCCCCTCATGATTTTATGGACACCAAGAAGGCCACTCCTTGGCCTCTGACGCTCCAGGGAAAATAACCCCAGACTATTCAGCCCATCCCTACAGCTCAAAGCGTGGCAACGTCCTTGGGAATCTTTTCTGAAGCCTTTCAAGTTTGACAACATTCTTTCTATAGAAGGGAGGACAGAATTGCACATAGTATTGCAAAAGTGGCCGAACCAATTTCTTGTCCAGCACAACATAACTTCCCAATTCCTATATTCAATGCACTGACCAATAAAGGCAAGCGTACTAAACACCTGCTTCACTATCCTGCCTACCTGTGACTACACTTTCAAGACACAATGAACCTGCACCCCAAGGTCTCTTTGTTCAGCAACACTCCCCAGGACCTTATCATTGAGTGTACAAGTCCTGCGCTGATTTGCTTTTCCAAAATGGAGCACCTCACATTTATCTAAATTAAACTCCATCTGCCACTCCTCGGCCTATTGGCCCAGCTGATCAAGGTCCCGTTGTACTCTGAGATAATATTCTTTGCTGTTGACTACACCTCCAATTCTGGTATCACCTTCAAGTTTACTAACCATACATCCATTCCTACTAGCAAGATGGCAGCAGGGTAAGTGACTCCATTTGGAGCTCCACACAGCTCATCAGATCCATTTCCTTTTCCTTTCTTTTACATTTCTTCTTCTCTCACCTCTCTGCAGTTATACTATCTCCCCACCTCCCTTCCACCCTTTTAACGACCTACCTAAGGAGTCGGGAAGGATCCAGGAACGGCGTGGTGGGAGGTGAACATGTGGACCGCGTCCTGCAGCAACAGAAGATTGAGCATGGGCTAGACCGATGGGGGTGAGAGTGGGTCGGTGAGGCGATAGTGGTGAGAGCACGTCGGTGAGGTGATGGCAGTGAGACCAGGTCAGTGAGACCGGGTGGGTGAGAGCGGGTCGGTGAGAGCAGGTCGGTGAGGTGATGACGGAGAGAGCAGGCCAGTGAGAGCAGGTCGGTGAGGTGATGGCGGTGAGAGTGGGTCGGTGAGAGCAGGTGGATGAGAGCGGGACAGTGAGGTGATGGCGGTGAGAGCAGGTTGGTGAGACGATGGCGGTGAGAGCAGGTCGGTGAGAGAGGTCGGTGAGAGTGAGTCAGTGAGGCGATGGCGGTGAGAGCGGGTCGGTGAGGTGATGGTGGTGAGAGCGGGTCGGTGAGAGTGGGTCAGTGACGCGATGGTGGTGAGTGCGGGTAGGTAAGGTGATGGCGGTGAGAGTGGGTTGGTGAGGCGATGGCAGTGAGAGCGGGTCGGTGAGGCGATGGCGGTGAGAGCGGGTCAATGAGAGCAGATCGGTGAGAGCGGGACAGTGAGGTAATGGCGGTGAGAGAGGGTCGGTGAGGGCGGGTCGGTGAGGTGATGGTAGTGAGAGCGGGTCAGTGAGAGCAGGTTAGTGAGGCGATGGTGGTGAGAGCAGGTCGGTGAGGTGCTGGCGGTGAGAGCAGGTCGGTGAGGTGATGGAGGTGAGAGCGGGTCGGTAAGGCAATGGCGGTGAGAGCAGGTCGGTGAGGCGATGGCGTTGAGAGCGGGTCAGTGAGGTGTTGGTGGTGAGAGCAGGTCGGTGAGAGCAGGTCAGTGACGCGATGGTGGTGAGTGCATGTAGGTAAGGCGATGGCGGTGAGAGGGGGTCGGTGATGCGATGGCGGTGAGAGCGGGTCGGTGAGAGCAGGTCGGTGAGGTGATGGCGGTGAGAGCGGGTCGGTGAGGCGATGGCGGTGAGAGCAGGTCGGTGAGGTGATGGCGGTGAGAGTGGGTCGGTGAG
>JAHRHZ010000015.1:218485-238303 GCA_024137785.1 Ginglymostoma cirratum
AATAGGGAGAGAGGGGGAGGCGGATAGAGGATGGATAGAGGAGAGGATAGGTGGAGAGGAGGCAGACAAGTCGAAGAGGCGGGGATGGAGCCAGTAAAGGTGAGTGTAGGTAGGGGGGTAGGGAGGAGATAGGTCAGTCCAGGGAGGATGGACAGGTCAAGGGGGTGGGATGATGTTAGTAGATATGAGATGGGGGTGTGGCTTGAGGTGAGGGGAAAAACAGGTTAGGGAGGTGGAGATGAGCTGGGCTGGTTTTGGGATGCGGTTGGGGGAGGGGAGATTTTGAAGCTTGTGAAATCCACATTGATGCCATTGGGCTGCAGGGTTCCCAGGCTGAATACGATGGGAGCAGTTTTTCTAAACTCTGTCCAGATCTCTCATGATCTTGCAAATTTCAATCAGATCTTCTCTTAACTTTTTCTTCTCGAAGGAGATCAATCCCAACTTCCTCAATCCATTTATATGGATTCCTCATCCCTGGAAACATTCTTGTGAATATTTCTTGCACTTTTCGGAATGCATTCACATCCTCATAACATATGATACCTAGAGCTGGACCCAGCACTGCAATTAATGTTGAACGATTGCTTTATATAGGTTCACCATAAACTCCTTGAAAAGACAGTTACAAAGTACTTATTTAGTACCTCAAGCAATCTCCATGAATAAGTCCAGTTTTTGGTCTCTAATCTGTTGTTGTCTTCCATTTGTCACCCATTTATTACTTTTATGCCAATAGAAGACTTTGGAATTTGCTTTTATGTTCACTACTAATCTCATCTCACACTCTCTCTTTTCTTGACATTTTCTTTTCCAAGATTTGATGAGGGTAGGGCAGTAGATGTTGTCCACGTGGACTTTTCTAAAGAATTTGATGAGACCCTTCATGGTAGACTGGTCCAGATGATCAAATCACATCAATCCATGGTGAGTTGGTAAGTTGGATACAAAATTGGCTTGGTCATAGAAGACAGAGGATAGTTGTGGAGGGTGCTTTTCTGACTGCAAGTCTGTGACCAGTGGTGTTCTGCAAGGATCAGTGCAGAGAACACTGTTCTTTACATTATATGTATAAATAATCTGGCCAAATATGTAGGTGGTCTGATTAATAAGTTTGCAGGCTGCATGTGAGGAGTCGTAGACAGTGAGGAAGGTTGTCATAGGATACTGAAGACTATAGATCAGTTGCAAAATTGGGCAGAGAATTGGCACATGGAGTTTAATCCAGGCAAGTCTGAAGTGTTGTATTTTGGGAGCTCAAAACAAGAAGGAAAAGAATAGCAGTAAACAGCAGGACCGTTGGGAGCATTGATATACAGAGGGATCTTGGGGTGCAAGCCCATAGCTCCCTGAAAGTCACAACACAAATGAGTAAGGTGGTAAAGAAGCGTACAGCATGTTTGCCTTCATTGGTCCGGGCACTGAGTATAAAAGTTAACAAGTCACGTTGCAACTGTATGAAACTTTAGTTGGGTTATATTTGGAGTATTGCGCGCAGTTCTGGTTGCCATAGCGTTGGAAGGGTATGGAGGCTTTGAAGAGGTTGGAAAAGAGGTTTACCAGGATGTTACTGGGATTGGAGTGCACTGGCTTTAAGAAGAGGTTGAACAAACCTGGATTGCTTATGCTAGAGCATCAGAGGCTAAGGGGCAACTTGATAAAAGTTTTAAAAATTATGGGAGGCATGGATATGGTGGATATTCAGAGTCATTTTTCCAAGAATGAAAATGTCAAATACAAGGGGTTATAGTTTAAAGTGAGAGGTGGAAAGTGTAGAGGAGATGTCTGACGTGTGTTTTTTTACACAGAAGGTGGTATGTGCCGGGAACACACTGCCGGGAGGTAGTAGAAGCAGATATGATAGAAATGTTTAAGAGGCTCATGACCCATGAGCAGGCGGGGAATAGAGGGATACAGACCATGTGTAGTCAGATGTTATTAATTTAAAATGGCATCATGGTCAACACAGATATGATGGGCTGAAGGGTCTGTTCTTATATCCTGGTTATTTAGACTGAACTATCAACATACTTTCTTAATCGCTACAATCCAAACACCGCCCCCCCCAATATAGCATAAATGCTGCCCCTTCCACTCTTCACTTAAGGTCTGATGAAGAGTTATCTAGACTTGAAGCAATAGCTTGCTTTCTCTTCATGATACTGCCTGACCTGCTGTGATTTCCAGCATTTGTTGTTTTCAGTAGAGATTCCAGCATCTGCAGTAATTTGCTCGTGATGTTCTATGTTCTGTGTTCTATATCCTCTGTTCTACTTTCCCTCCGAACCTATATTCAGCCTGATTCCTTGTTGTGTTCTCTACCTGACATCTGTTATAAGTAGACATTTTCATTTTCATCTTAATTTCTACCTGTTTTGCCATTCAGAGAGGTCTAAATTTGTATTCCTTACTTCTCCCATTCAGGGAATATACCACAAATGTGGCCAAATGAATTCCTTTGTGAAAGTTACCCATTGTTACCGGTCAACCTTTAATTCCAATTTATCTGGGGCCAGATCCATTTTTACCTCACTGAAGTAGTCTTTCCTGAGTTAGTTATTGTTACCAAACATTGTTGCTTGTCCTTTTCCAAAGCCAACTCAAACCTTATGATGTATTGATGATGTCCCTGGAGGTTCTTCTACTGTCACTCGAGCCACTTTGTGCACTTTCTTCCCATGAATCAGGTCTAACAGGAGCCCCTTTATCACTGGACCAAAACATGTTGCTGTACATTATTCTCCCAAGTACACTATTGAATATTTATCCATCTGTCTCTGCTCTTTACACTACCATTATCACAGTCTATATTCAGACATCTATCTATAATCTTGCACCTGCATATGGGAATGGCAGAGGTTGAGGAGGCTGAACTGTGATGGAGTAGTGAGCTAGTAATCCAGAAACCCAAACTAATGCTCTGGCGTCATGAATTTGTGGGTTTGAATCCCAAAACAGCAGATGGTTGAATTGAATTAATGAAAATCTGGTATTAAGCTGGTCTGGTCATGACCATATAACCACTGTCAATTATGGTTTTTAAAAAAGGCACTGGTGTCACTAGTGTCCTTTAGTGAAGGAAACTGCCATACTTACCTGGTCTGGCCGACATGTGACTCCAGACTCACAGCAATGTGGTTGACTCTTAACTGCCCTCCAGGCTTGTCCTAGTAAGTCAGTCAATTCAAGCAGCAATTACAGATGGACAAAAAAATGCTGGCTCAGCAAGCTCCCATAGTTCTACTGCGGCGAGGAACTCACCTCCTGACTCCTCAAAGTCCACCATCTACAAGGCACAAGTCAGGAATGTGATGGAATACTCCCCACTTGCCTGGATGGGGGCAGCCCCAACAACACTCAAGAAGCTTGACACCATCCAGGACAAAACAGCTGCTTTACTGGCATTACATCCACAAACATCCACTCCCACCACTACAGATGCTCAGTAGCAGCAGTGTGTACTACCTACAAGAGTCACTGCAGAAATTCACCAACGATCCTCAGACAGCACCTTCCAAACCCATGACTACTTCCACCTAGAAGGACAAGGGCAGCAGATATATGGGAACACCACCAACTCTAAGATCCTCTCCAAGCCACTCACCATCTTGACTTGGAAATATATTGCCATTCCTTCACTGTCACTGGGTTCAAATCTTGGAATTCCCTAATAGCATTGTGGGCCAACCTACAGCAGAAGGACTGCAGTGGTTCAAGAAGACAGCTCACCACCACCTTCTCAAGGGCAACTAGGCATAGGCAAGAAATGCTGGCCAGCCAGCGACACCCACATTCCACAAATGAATAGAAAAAAACAAATCTTCCTTGCAAATTTGTTCCTCTACATCAATGCTTTGCAAACTGTTTCACATTGTGATTCTAGGGCTGTGAGGGAAGGGATTGCAGGGGGACAGGTGGCTGGGGAGAGACCTGGAGGTATCAGTCTCAGGCTGCAGGGTTTATAAATTAAAAGTGCTTACAGTCTCACTGGGATTTTAATGGAAGCAAAGATCAAAGATAACCCAGTTAGACCATACTGACCATTAAAAAATGGCTGTTGGTTATTTACCCTCCATTCTCATCGTTTGCTGCAACTATTTAGTGATATCCTTGACCTTGGCACCAGGGAGACAGCACCATGCTGGATTCATGCTCCCTGCCACAGAACCACCTGTCTACTCCTCTATCAAATCTTTCGTCACTAACCCCCATGGAGCTAACTCAATCATATCCATTGAGCTTGGGATCACCTTAACAAATGAGCTCTTCATTTAGCATTCAGACCTGAATGCTGCTTGGGGAGTCAGATACATTCATGGGAAGCCTGCATGATCTGTTTCTTCTTGGCTGCCTAGCGGTCATCCATTTCCTCGCTCCTTGCATAATCTTAAGCAGTGGGGTGGTCACATCTATAAATGAGCTTTACGACAAACCTCTCAAAGCTGCTGCTCAAATCTGAAACCCAGAGCTCTAGCTGCTACAGATGATGATATTAAGAAGCAAATCCTCCCCTCTGGATCTCGTAGGACCTCCTCGCCTATCTGCCCAAACATCCACAATCCAATAATCAGCCTACTGAGCCACATGAAGACCCATGGCAGAAACTCACAATCCTGAGCAGATGGCCCCCTTAAACTGAAAGGCCACAGAATATGATATATGAGTGCATGTGAGTGCCACTGAATTTCTCTGAAACTGTCTGTGTGGGCTGGTGGTGTCCGTATCAGAGAGATGTATGTTAGTGAGATGAAAATTCATAATATATTATTATTATTTAGAACTTACACTGTAAGGTTGGAGCAGGAGGGTGAATGGATTTTAATTTATCAATTCTTGAAGACCTGACAATTTTTTAGATCAGAAAGTCAATGTTCAAATTGGTATTTACACGAAGTCATGTGATTTCAGCTAAGTGACCAGAGAGTCACCTGAGGCAGTGAGGGGTCATAAAGGAGGAGAAACAGAAGCACGTTCATGCAGCAAGAAAAGATGCACAACTTCAGATTTGCAGTTATTAGCAATCTCCAAGGAATCAGAGCTGGGAGAATTCCAGAGCCACTTAAATGTCAGTGAAAAGGGGGTTGTTGTGGAGGTCTCAGAGAAGCAGGCATCATATAAGGCTGTTGGGGAGCTTCTTAGTTCGAAGCTTCTTTTATCAGTTTAAGGAAGCAACATAAACTGAAGGAAGCATCTTTCAGTAAATGTACAGCAATGTGCCGAAAAGACACTGATTACGGCCAATGCAACTGAGCAAGAACTTTCAGTGTGGAGATAGGGCTCCGTCTTCATTGAGCGTTGAGTGTCTGTAAGAGGATTGCCGGAATAAAAGGAATAGAATTTTCTTTGTGATATTTGCAGTGAGTTTGCTCCAATAGTGCCTGTTTAGTGTAATACAATTTTTTCCTGCTCCTATGGTGCTGCTTGGCCTGCTGTGTTCATCCAGCTCCACACCTTGTTATCTCTGTGTCTTTGCTTTGTATGTTTAATAAACATTGACGTTCTTTTATTAAAGATACATTGACAGCTTTGTGTGAACATGTTGAGTGACTGACTGATCACCACAGTAATCAAACTGCAACACAACTTATGGTCAATCAATATAGGTTTCACTGGAGGGTTTGACTTGCCCAGTGCTGCTATTAGTTGGCATTGTGACAGTTAGTGAAAGGCTGTATTACTTGATGTTAGTGAGTATGTGCTAGTGATTGTATATAACAGTGTAATAGTGCGTGTACATTAGTGTGTTAGTATTTATATGTGCGTTAGTGTGCGCATATCAGTCAGCTAGTGAGTGTGCGTTAGTGCGTGTACATTGGCGTGGTGACGGGTGTGTGTTAGTGCGTGTATATATTAGTATGTGAGTGTGTGCATTAGTAAGTGTGTTCGTCAGGGTGTGTTAGTGAGTGTGTGTTAGCAGATTTAAGTCCTGTGTAAATCTCTTCCGGTGATATTTATTCAAGTTTGCTGCATAAGCTGGAGGGTAAACGTTGCTTTTGTGTGTGCGTGTTTGATTTAAAAACAAAACAATATCGGAGACACGTAGAAAGGTGGTAATGAGCGAAAGGAAAATGTTTGGGTGATTAAAAGGCTAATTAGTTTTGGTACTACAAAACCGTCAAATCATCTGCGGCGGGACCCGCCGGTGTATCAATTCCGCCCAGAGTTACATTTTATCTTTTAGATTTGAAAACGTTTACAACTGTTTAGAGCCGGATTGACACTCTGTGTCCAATTGGAACAAAGCCTGTGCCTGAGAGCCTGGGAGGTCTGGGGCTAACGATTTCCAAGGACGGACTGTTTTCTCGCTTTGGTGCAATCGTTCCTGTTTTGCGGCACATTCATTTTTTTTTTCCCAAGTGTAACAACCCGTTTCTGCCCGAGCAGCCCAGCTCACGGTCGCTCAAAGCTCTCTGCTTTTTAATGTCAGGTTTTAGCCAGGAGCCACGCTGCGAGCGCATGCGTATCGCGGCAGCGAACTCTCTCCGCGTCAGTCTTTTTAAAAAATCCCTCCAATCCCTCTCGCCGTTCATTTTAAACCAGCGCAACTTCCCGCTGCGCTTTTATACCAGGAGCCTGGTCTGTTTTGATGCCTTTGTGCTACAAAGATTAAGGCAATGATACAGAGCAGCAGAATAAGATATGGACCAGACAAGTCCCAACCTTGTACCAAATCCAGCTTTTCCCAGTCCCAGGTTTTTAGGGAACAGGTTTTATGGAGCCTGCCGCTTGTAGGAGCCCTCCCAGTTCTGACTCCCAGCAGAACATGATGGCAGTGTCACGTTTCAATGGCTATTCTTTCCCACATGTTTACCCCAGGGAGGGGGGTGCTGAGCACAGCGTGGCACCGTCACCCCTGCTCAAACCACACTTGGGCCACTCAGTAAAAGTCAGCCCCTCTGCCATTCTGTGCTCAGACTACCCCGGGAGTTCAGTGCCGCCCTGTGTCACTTACCCAACCCCCTATAGCCCCTATGCGGGGTTCGGTGCTCCCGGGTTAGGGAATAGCAGGCGGGATTTTATAGCGGGCTCCATGCCTGGGCCAGCGGCTCCGCACTGTTCCGTCCCACCCCAGCACAACGTCTTTGTCCCGGCCACAAGAGGCTACCCCGCCCGCAGTGGGCACGGGGACAGCGGCGTGGCCCAGCAGAGGTTCCGGGGCGCCTCGGCCACACGGAGTGTCAGTGAACAGGTACCCCTAGGGATAGCAGGGGGGTTCCTGAGCCCCTCACTCCACTGTCAGCATGTGACAGCACCCAGGGCTGATCACTATCTAACACCCCTCCTTCAAACCTACAACCAGATTCACCTGAACGCCTCTGGCTCCAATCACGGCGGCACCGGCCCGTTTTATAAATACCTGAAACAAGCCATCAAGCGGGAGCAGGTCTGTAAGTGGATTAACCAGGGACCCGCAGCCGGGAAATGCTGTTCCACGACCTTCAGCAACCTGCAGGAGCTAGTCTCCCATCTCACAGTGGAACATATTGGGGGAAACGAGCAGCTGCCTTATGTCTGCTTCTGGGAGAACTGTCCCAGGGAGGGCAAGGCTTTCAAAGCCAAATACAAGCTGGTTAACCATGTGCGTGTCCACACCGGAGAGAAACCCTTCCCTTGCCCCTTTGCCGGCTGCGAGAAAGTGTTTACCCGATCGGAAAACCTGAAGATCCATAAACGGACCCACACAGGTCAGTCTGCTGCTGGCGGCCTCGTTCGGGGTCTGCCCTCGAGTTTTCTGTTAACTTTTCTCCTCTAACTTCCTCCCTGCTGAATGAACCGCGTGCTGTATCAGTTGAAATGGAATGATTTCAGAGTGAGGACCATGTCACTGCCGGGGCGTGTAGAGATTAATTCACGCTGTAAATCTGATTTATAAACTGAATTGTTTCTCGGGTTTTAACACTTGGATGTTTTGATCGCGGATTTGTTTTGTGAAAATCTCGATGGAGGTGAACCAGGGCCCCTGAATTGATTTTCCACACTTTGTCCCGGGTTCATTGCGACCTGGCTTTAACAGGTCTCTTCTCCACTTTTTTTTATCTTCTGCCTTTCACATTTTCTCAAATGGGCTTTGCCAGAAAAATACTTTCGGGAATAGAGACTGGCGAATCCGCTTTAACAGTATGCTCGCATTTCTGTAGTTCCTTCACCGAAAACACGGGGCATTCCTTAAAACCGGAACGACCCAAATGGCCGAATTTGGCGGAAAAATTGATGAACTACACTGCAATTTGCTCCACCGTATCCAGCACAGATACCTGGGCATTCAGGCAGAATATTCTAAAACTGCGATGCGAGTCCCGCTTTATCAGCTCAGGCTGAAGATTGGCGGAAAATTCCCGGAGATATTCCTGTTCGAATCTACCCCCGATCCCGTTTATGTTCAGTCGAGGATTCTGGTCCAATATTCCGATCTGGATTGATTCCTTCTTGTGTGTGTGTTTTTAGTGTGAATACAGCTGGGGTAGTCAGTGTTCTCTGTCTGAGAGAATCATTTCAAGTTGTTTGTGTTTTATTCAGGGGAGAAACCGTTCAGGTGTGAGTTCGAAGGATGTGAGAGGAGGTTCGCAAACAGCAGCGATCGCAAGAAACACTCGCACGTCCACACAAGCGACAAGCCGTACACCTGTAAAGTTAAAGATTGCGACAAATCTTACACGCATCCAAGTTCGCTTCGCAAGCACATGAAGCTGCACTGCAAGCCGAGTCTCACCTCGACCTGCGGAATGTCATATTCGGACACAGAGAGTGAGGTCCCAGCCGGGGCTGAGCTGTCAAACCGAGTCAAAGGACAGGTTTCCTCCCCGCATTGCTCCCGGCCCGGGGACAAGGCTACCCCGGCAACAGCAGGCAAACTGGCTCCATTGGCCGGGGCTGGGCATGAGGACAGAGCCGACCAAGCCGTCACCGAGATAAGACCCAGCGTTGGTTTAGCGCCAGTGCCAACAGACAGGGCCGGGGAAGAGTTTGATCAGGTACCAGAAGCACCAGCTCAATCTGTCAGCCCCTGTGCGAGTGGGGCAGACATTGCTTTCAGCAAACTGACCCCCGGCTTGCCCAGATGTAGCAGCGGCCAGCTGACCCCAGTTCAGACTGACCGGGCAATGGAGCCCCTGGCTTTAGTCTCAACATGCCTGCAGGCCGCTAACTGGCCGGAGAGTGTCCTGAATGTCCCGCCTTTGGCTCGCTCCGATTTCAGGATGGACTCTATCCCAACCATCCGACCTGCTGCATCTCCCTCACAGCGTCCTGAAGGCCCGGGCAGTGCGTTCCCCGAAACCCGGCTCGGGGCTACTCGGGGCGGTCTGGAGGTGACCTCTGGCCCGGCCAGGAGTCAGGCTCCAGCCGGGCCCCTCCTGAACACCTGGTACACCTGTCAGCGGAAAAACAGCAGCAACAAGTTCATCGGGGCTCCGAGCCACGCGTGTACCACTGCTGAGCAAACCGAACAAGCTGTAAGATTGCTAAAGTACACAGAGAGCTGACCTGCTCCAGCCTGAGCTCAAAGCACAGACTGCAGCTACACTGCACCGAGACAGAACAATGACCGGGAAGGTTCAGCTGAGCCTGGCCTTGTAAATTACTGAGATTCTCAACAGCACCGTCCCACGACAGAAATTCTAAATCGCAACAATGTGACATTGTGAGTTTACATTTGGAAACAAGGAAGGGGCACTCTTGACATTTTAACTCTTGCAGTATATATGTGTAACTGACTGTGGCCGTGAACAGCGTGGTGCATGTTCTGGACTGAGTGTGGTCTTTAGGGTAAAGATCAATTCTCTCTTAATTTACGTCAAATATATAAACCCGTGTGGAATAATAAATGCGCTCGGAGAATTCATTCGGAGTGATTGTTTAAATATTGTTGTGATGTGTGTTCAGCCTGTTCACGGCCAGCGAGTTACTGAATGGCCTTAACAGGGCCATCACCGCGAGGCGTTTCAGCGTAACCCACCCTCCCCCCTCCACCCCACTCCCCCCTCACCCCTCCACCCCACTCCCAGGTCCAGCCTGACCTCCTCACACAGCAACCGCCTAACCGCAGACTGCTGCCTCCCGCTACAGGAACAACCGGCTGCATTTAATTTTTTTTATCCTTCTGCCTGACCTGTTCATATTAGCATAGTTTACCTGACCTCTCTCTTTCTCATTGGTGGTTCTTTTCATCAGAAATGCTGTACGTGCCATAAAACCCAATGCTGCTCAGGGTGACGATGTCCTTTTTCATTTGGGAGGGTAGATTCTGTTTATTAAATTGTATCGCGCGCGGTTTTGTTGTTGTGTGGTTTTACTGATGTGACAATTCGAATGAACGTATCCTCCACATAGCGAACGAGATGCAACAATATTTTAAAATCCCAAAAGAGGTTTCTGTTGAGCCTGTTAGAATGTTTTTAAATTGAAACAGACGAATTCATTCTGAAACGAAGATTGGAGCGCGATAGTGTCATCAGCTGAGAATTTAAGTAAGTTTTTAACTATGTATTCAGTCTGGAAAAAACTGAATATTACGAACAAGTAATATTAACGAAGTGAATGGATTTTTAAAAAAAATTAAATGTCTTAGAAAGTAAGCAAACAGCGTCAGCTTAGGGCTCTAGAGGTGCAGTGCTGGTGTCCTCCCCTCGGGATAGGGGTCCCTTTTAATTGCTACCTGCTCCAGAGATACGACAAGCCAAGTCTAATCAGAAATAAAAAAAGAAATTGCTGGAAAAGATCAGCAGGTCTGGCAGCATCTGTGGAGAGAAATCAGAGTTAATGTTACTGGTGGAGTGACCTTTCCTCAGTCCAATCAGTTTGGTTAAAATAATAATACAATACGCGCGCGGTACAATTTAATTGAAATAATCCAGGACTCTGCAATGACCAAGTATTCCTTTTGTAGACATATCACTATTTTTTTTCAGCTTTATCCCGGACTAACTAAAGGAGTTGCTGTATTTTTGGAACGGCCATTATTGACCAGCCGCCAGAGTGTGTAATGGTCATCACGGGAACCGCGAGGTCCTGCAGTAATTGAAACGGGACAAGGCCCAGTCTGGCAGCCGCCTGCGTACCCCTGGGCCAGGGGGGGCCGGGGTGAAGTTCCACCTGAGCCGGAGGTGTGCCTTGACACGACCCAGCAAGTTGATCAAAGTGACTTCAAGCAGCCTGTGATGGTGTGGTTATAATGAGCGCTCATTCCAGTGTAGCCTACTCACTCTCTCCTATTTACACAGACTTCCTATTCACTTTGGGAGGATGTAGTCTATCATCCCCCTTGAAATGCCCTGTGTTGTTTCTCTGGCCTCTTTCTATTTTACAGGGTCCTCTTTATAGGTTTAGACACCACAATTAGCAGTTTAGAACAGTCCTTCTATTTATATTAATACAAGTGTGTTCTGAATGGAGAAAATTAAACACAATGATCAAACCATACGATCCCTCTTAATGGAAAAAAAACTAAATAAAAGAACCGCTTTCTCCACTGAATGTCAATTCCTTTGATGTGGAACTAATCATCTAAGGATATTTTTTCGTTGTCCTAACAACCTCACTGAATCCAATAGGCTTTCCTTTGTTCAAGACCTGTTTCCTTTCATTCACTGAAAACTGATGATGATATGACTTTCACGCCCTGTCCTCTGGCATTGCAAATCCACACCTTCTCTGGCCAAAACACTCCCGCTCAGTGTGTGGGTGGATATTCACCTCCCCGCCGACAGCACCCCCCCCCCCCACCCCATCCTACCCCAGCCAAGCTGCCCAGTCCCCACTTTTACCATCCCCCCACTTTATTTCCAGATCTCTTTCCATCAAATTGTATTTCAGAAGTTAAACCTTCCAAACTAAAACCAAGTTCGACAGGTCTCAGTGTTTGCACAACAGCCTGGTTCTCCCGAGTCTAATGCTGCATTTCAGAGTTACTCGATGGATATCATTTAAATATTTCAGGACTAATGCCTCTAACAGAAGTGACTTTGGATGTAAATAAAAAAAAAGGACGCATCAAGCTGTTTAAAAAAAAAGACACGAATACCTTTGAGGAAGTGGCTGGGACAGAGGGAGAGAAAAGAAACCGAACGGGTCCATACAACACATTGAGTTACATTTCCGTATTCTGAAATTAGACAGGGATTTACCTGCATCCGTTGAAGCAATTGTGTGGATTTCGTGAGGGAAATCGGCACCTCGAGTTAATTAAAACAACAAACCTTTCTCTCCTGTCCACAATACAATCAGAATTCGCTTGCCTATAGACCGCGCACCCGCGGAGACATTACAAGCTCTCAGCATTAAACCCTGAATGACATTTTTAAAAAGGGACTTTGTCGAAAAGCACTCGACCTGAAACCTCCCCTACACATTTCCTTCTGCATCCTGTTTAACCATTTAATCGAGTTTAATTAAACACACTTAAAATTCTATGCATTTCCTGTGTGTCATTTAAACTCCATTTCCACGGTGTCGGAAATATCCCATATTCTTTCAGCCCTGTCCGAGTCGAGACGTTTCCCAAAAGAATCACAAATCCTAATGTCTGATCAGATTGTGGAGTATGCACACCGGGTTTATAATAGTTCACTTATCCGATCGAAAAGAGGTCAAACTCGCTCTTATTTGTCGCGAATTCCGTTCATATCAAACACCTTCTCTTCAATCAGGTCCAATGCGGAAAACGCAGCTACCGATTTGGGCAGAGCAAGATCCCATCAACGGTAATACCCAGACCGACTTTTTTTTATAACGGAATATTGTGACGGTTGGTGGTCCGGCCTGGATCTTACGCTCTGAATCTCCCGAGTGAAATTTGAAGCCAAGAGCTCCAGATTGAGTTAGAAGCGGGAGGGCCGCTAGAGTCGGTGCCAATTCCACAGAACATAGACTGCGCCCCATAACCGCTGGCCTCTTAAAACTGCTGCGTCTCGGAGAAAATATATTTCACATGCTATAAAGTAAGTCACACAGAATATTCCAAACCTAAACATTCTACAGCAAAAGATCAGCGAATGTCAAAACTGGCCAGTTTTCAAAACGAAAGCATTGATGTAAAAACTGATTGTGAATTCAGAATCTGTCACCGTCAGTATCAGATGTTGGGTTATGTGCATCGCTGTTCATTCTGTTCACCCAATCCTGCTGGTGTATCGATTGGATATCGGCAGGTGAGCAAAGTTTGTAAATTTAATTGTGATTCTAGCTTCTTTGACAATCCGTTACAGATTCTCCAGAACATTCCGAAAACTCTTTTTTATGATGGTCAAAGCGCTATGTCTTTGCAACTTCACAAAAACACTAAGAAACTGAATTGAATATAAAAACAAATCACTCTCCTCCAAGAGATGAATGACGATTAAATACATTCTAATCGTGACTAATAGCGTTCATTTGAAAATGCGTTTGCCAACTTCTCGTTCCGATTGTAATCCGTATCAGTTCCATCGATATCAGTACATCACCGAAATTGTGTATGATGCTAATCTTTTTAATAATCTGATTTTGCACGTAACTTTCCCACACCAGCTGCCTGTCCTTCTCTCAAATTCCTTTTACTTATATATAATTATTAATCGACCTGTTCAGATATGTTATTACACACTTAGGACTTGAACCCCGGGCCTCCTGGCTCAGAGATAGGAACACTACCACGGTACCACAAAAGCCCCGTGTTGGTTTAGTTTCGATTCTGTTCCACACATGTTGCTGATCTTAATTTGTTAAATGCAAATCAGCATTAGCCCTATTAATTTAGGAAAGAAGAAAATCCCCTGCTTTCAGTCAATACCGGGGCCGTGAAGAATCTGCTGCTTGACCTGCTGTGTTCATCCAGCCCCATGCTTGTTACCAAGAATCTATGTTGATGATTAATTCCAGCGCACGTTTTGTTTTCTGGAGATGTGTCCGAGGGTGCATTAATTAAATCTCGCTACCTTCAGGCAAGGACTCAGTCAGATCCTTTCAATCCAGCTTTCACACTCGATGCCCATCAGTTTACCCGGGGCCAGGACTGAAGGTTCGGGTTAAATGAGCAGTTTCCAGACTGCCTCCTGTACGGCTAACCCTGGCCTTGGGGTGATTTCTGAGTTAGCCCACAGCCTGTGGCCGTAAAGGCAGCAGAGACATTTTGAGGTCCCCTGGAAACTGGTTTGGGGCGGGTGGGGGTTTGTATTAGTTGTTGAGGAAACGACTAAAGTCTTATCATTCTGGAAAAGGCCATATATCGTCACATGAACATCTCACAGACGCCGAGTTCTGTTCGCATTTTTTCTTTATTCATTCACTCAGTGAGGGTGTATCTGGCTAGGCAGCATTTATTGCTCATCCCTAATTGCCTAGCTGGCAGTTAAGAGTTAGCCACATTGCTGTGGGTCTGGAGTCAGATGTAGGCCAGACCAGGTAAGGATGGCAGTTTCCTTTCCGAAAGAACATTAGTGAACCAGATGGGTTTGTCCGACAATTGACAATCATTAGACTCTTAATGCTGCAACTATTTTTTGCAAGTTGTCGTTGGGCGCAGATTTACAAAGGAAACAGATCTGTTCACTGGAGAAATCCATGAACAGATTAATTAAAGCAAAGTGTGTTTGTGTGTGTGCGTGATATTTAAATTTAGGGCAACATTTAAACTACACAGTAGTCAGTATTACAAAGGAATGATTTCTTAGAATTTCATGTCAAGCACAGATTGACAGGAATGTTGTATTTAAAGGAGCTGTTTCGGGTTAGTTTCTCTTTTCTCTGAGTTCTAACAGGATGTGACAAAATGAAATGAATTTCATAACCCAGTGGGCCTGCAGGAAAACGTCGCTGAAGAACCGGGCTAAGCTTCGAGAAGGCAGATTCGCTGCTTGTGGTATGCACGCTGACGGGGTGATGTTTCCGGAAAGCTGGGGGACTGGGCTCTGGTAATCGTTTTGACAGGCTCTCGGGCTCTGTGATGTCTGACTGGGCCGGAAGACCCGTCAAACGGCTGCTAGCGAAGACAGCCCATGACAGCTGAACAACCTCACTGCAGCTAAACCACCCCACTGCAGCTAAACCATCCCGATGCAACTGAACCATCCAAATGCAGCTAAACCACTCCACTGCAGCTAAACACCCCACCGCAGCTAAACCACCCCACTGCAGTTGAACCATTCTAATGCAGCTGAACCATCCCACTGCAGCTGAACCATCCCAATGCAGCTAAACCATCCCAATGCAGCTAAACCACCCCACTGCAGCTAAAACATCCCAATGCAGCTGAACCACCCCAATGCAGCTGAACCACCCCAATGCAGCTAAACCATCCCAATGCAGCTGAAACATCCAAATGCTGCTAAACCACCCCAATGCAGCTAAACCATCCCACTGCAGCTAAACCACCGCAATGCAGCTAAACTAACCCACTGCAGCTAAACAATCCCAATGCAGCTAAATCATCCAAATGCAGCTAAGCCATGCCAATGCAGCTAAGCCATCCCAATGCAGCCACACAATACCAATGCAGCTCAACCACTCCACTGCGGCAGCAGCATCCCACTGCTCCAGGCTCAGAGACAAAGTTTCTGGGCAGAGGTTTCACGTTCAAACTCTATTCTTGTGACACCGAATTGCTGCTGTCACCGGGGTTGACATTTAAATGAAATGTTAAAAAAATGTTGTTTCAGAAAAGAGTTGAGGGATTATCTTAGCTAACATCTGCCCCTCAACAAAAATAATTAGAACCAGGCGGGTGTCACATTGTGTGATTTTGCTGAGTGTAAATTGGGCCAACTCTGTTCCTGTAAATTGTAAAGAGACCAGTTTTTGTTACCTGTTGTTAAGCTGAGAGCCAGTTCAAAGCAAACAGGGATGAGTAGCGAGAGTGTGATATCTTTGGCGAGACAGGACCCTTTTTTTGTTGGGTCTACATTGTTCTCTGTGATGTGTGTACCTACAGACCTGTCCATGTCAGAACTGTGAGATACACTACATGCTGCTGCAACTTCAAAGTCAAGCAGACATCATCAACGTGGCAGCATTAGATATTTTTTGCCCCGGAATTGGCCTAACAGTCTGGATGAAGAAACTGAGAGTATTGTTACTAAGTTTGCCGATGACACAAAGGTAGGTGGAGGGGCAGGTAGTATTGAAGAAGTGGGGAGGCTGCAGAAAGACTTAGACAGGTTAGGAGAGTGGGCGAAGAAGTGGCAGATGGAATACAATGTGGGTAATTGTGAGGTTATGTACCTTGGTACCAAGAATAGTGGTGTAGACTATTTTCTAAATGGAAAAGGCTTTGGAAATCTGAAATACAAAGGGAACTTGACAGTTCCAGTTTGGGATTCTGTTAGGGTTAACATGCAGGTTCAGTTAGCAGTTAGGAAGGTAAATGCAATGTTAGCATTCATTTCAAGAGGGCTAGAATACAAGAGCATGGATGTACTGCTGAGGCTCTATAAGGCTCTGGTCAAACCACATTTGGAACATTTTGAGTAGTTTTGGGCCCTAGGAAGGATGTGCTGGCATTGGAGGGAATCCAGAGGAGTTTACAAGTATGATCCTGGGGATGAAGGGCTTGTAATGTGAGGAACGTTTGAGAACTCTGGGTGTATACCTGGTGGAGTTCAGAAGGATTGGGGGGGGAGGAGTGTTGGGATGTGATTGAAATTTACACAAAACTGAGAGGCTGGATGAGGCTCTTGTAGCACGGTGTCCCTACCATTAAGCCGAAAGGCCCAGGTTGAAGACCTACCTGTGCCAGAAGTGTATAAGTAACATCTCTGAATAGGTTGATAGGTAAATCTGCAATTCGTTCTTATTGAATTGTCATATGAGGAGTGGTCGAGGACTCTGGGTCTGGACTGAATGGAGTTCAGAAGGATGAGGAGCATCTGATTGAAACTTATAGAATACTGAGAGGCCTGGTTAGAATGGATGTGGAGAAGATATTTCTACTCTTGGAGACACTAGGACCCAAAGCCACAGCCTCAGAGTGAAGGAATGACCCTTTAGAACTGAGATGAGGAGGAATTTCTTCAGCCAGAGAGTAGACAATCTTAGAATTTATTGCTGCAGAGGACTTTGAAGGTTACATCTTTGAGTGTATTTAAGACAGAGATGGATAGATTCTTGATTGGTAAGGAGATTAAGAGTTACATAGAGAAGGTAGGTGAATGGGTTTGAGAAACCCATGGTGGGATGTCTGACATGAAAAGTGACCTCACGCTGGTGAACTGAACTCCAGCTCCTCAAAGTCATCAACTACCTGCATATATATAGCATCCCAATATACTTATTGGAAGTGATATCAATGAACTGAATGGTGGAGCAGACTCAATGGGCTGAATGGCTTAATTCTGCTCCTATATTTTATGGTTTTATCAGATAATCCCTTTATGTTACTTTGATTATGACTTCATGAAACTTTGATCATGTGTTTAATGTTGGCAATTTTGGAAAGAGCTAATAACTTCACTAACATTCAGACAGTGGATGTGAGACATCAACAAATGTTGGTCACGAGCAACCTCAGGAGTATTTGATCTATTTATCCCTTTGATAAGCTTCCAATCCATGGGACTCTCCACTGCCAACATCACCCACTCCATCTTCAATGATGGCACCTGTTCAGCCTCTGCACAGATCTTCACTCACACGACCTTCAGTGACCTCTCTGTTCCTTCATCCTCTTGTGAAATCCCCATTTTTACCTATTGGCATCCATATCCTTAAATGTGATGGAGAGTATCTCTAGGAATTTCTCCTTAACTCTCTCCCCTTCAAAATTCTCCATCGCATCAACCTCGTTGGCCTAACTGTTGGACATTTATCCTAATGGCTCAGTGTCAAATTTTGTTTGATATCACTTTCAGTAAGTATGTTGGAATGCTATATAAATACAGGCAGTTGGTGATTTTGAGATGACCATGGAGCTCAGTTCACTAGCGTGAGGTCAATCTTCATATCAGACATCCCCGACTGCAAAAATCAAAAGGTCCACTCCAAGGTCCTAAGTCAAATGTGTCAACAACTCTGTATTCAAACACTCCTGCCTTGACGGATGATGGTTGATATCTCAACTGGTCTGTCACACCAAATTGAAATTCCTGAGATGGATATGTCATTTTTATCACGAGCACTGAATTACTATGATTAACAGAGAACATATCATGTGTACAGTGCAATAGTGCACAATGTATTTTAATCTGGGAGGTTAAGTCCATGCTATATAAACACACTAAAAATTTGCCTCAGAATGCTAATAAATTGACTTTTATCAACAACACCATCTTCTCCCTCTCTATTACCTGTACTTTGATCAGATGTAGAGTAGGATTACTTGCTGGAAATGGTTGAGGTTTGTCCTGGAGTCATTAACCAATCCACATGCAGCATTTGAATTATTCACGCGGCTATGGGATTGTTATGAAGGGTTTGTCTGTGAAATGTAATACCAGTCAGCAAATCTCATGCTTTGACTCAACACATTTCCTTAACTGACAGAACTAAATGCCACATTATCCCAAACCTGTTACCACTCCATAAACTCTGACCCTCTGTTACTGAAGCATGTTAAAGTCCCCTGGTCACAGGTGACATTAAGATAAAGAATCTTCTGGACACCAAGGTGGTACAGAACATCGCAAACAATTGCCACATTTTGGCTGGCTCCTACACTGAAGACACTGCTCCCACGAAATGATTATGACACCAGAATTATCATCATAGATCATCAAACATTTGTACAATGATAGGTGCATTGTTTTCTGGTTCTGACTGTCTTGTGTCCTGCTGGAATTTCTGCTCCATGGGATGTGCATCACAGACATCTGCATATTGCAGTGCAGCTGCACTTACAATGTCCCAGCCTCAGACATCACATTCGAGCTTTACTACCAGAAATAATGAGATGAAGTTGAAGAAATCACATGCTGGCCCTGGTTTTTAGCATTTAAATACAAAATCCTTCCTTAAACAGCTTATGTGCCATATTTATTAACTTTATCTTTGTCATTAGTTTGGCCATGAGCAGGACCGGGAAGCCTCTGCGAGGGTTTGCATTTTCTAGTGCCATTTCCAGCATTGACTTCTGGTTTTGGAGGTTGCTGCCTTGCATGGATGTTGGAGGTCCATGGAAAATAAAACAAAATTGATGGAATGTAGTTCAGGAAATATTTACCACAGAACTCCCAACCTCTGACCGACTCTTGTAGCCATTGTATTTATATGGTGATAACAAGCATGGGGCTGGATGAACACAGCAGGTCAAGCAGCATCATAGGAGCAGGAAGACTCGACGTTTCAGGCCTAAACACTTCATCAGAAATGGGGGAGGGGAAGAGGGTTCTGAAATAAATAGGGAGAGAGGGGGAGGCGGATAGAAGATGGATAGAGGAGAGGATAGGTGGAGAGGAGGCAGACAAGTCGAAGAGGTGGGGATGGAGCCAGTAAAGGTGAGTGTAGGTAGTGGGGTAGGGAAGAGATAGGTCAGTCCAGGGAGGACGGACAGGTCAAGGGGGCGGGATGATGTTAGTAGATAGGAGATGGGGGTGTGGCTTGGGGTGAGAGGAAAAACCGGTTAGGGAGGTGGAGATGAGCTGGGCTGGTTTTGGGATGCGGTTGGGGGAGGGGAGATTTTGAAGCTTGTGAAATCCACATTGATGCCATTGGGCTGCAGGGTTCCCAGGCTGAATATGATTTGCTGTTCCTGCAGCCTTCGGGTGGCATCACTGTGGCATTGTAGGAAGCCAAGGATGGACATGTCATCTGAGGAATGGGAGGGGGAGTTGAAATGGTTCGCGACTGGGAGGTGCAGTTGTTTGTTGCGAACTGAGCGCAGGTGTTCTGCAAAGCGGTCCCCAAGCCTCCGCTTGG
>JAHRHZ010000015.1:273303-326294 GCA_024137785.1 Ginglymostoma cirratum
CCTATCTCCTCCCTACCCCCCCACCTACACTCACCTTTACTGGCTCCATCCCCGCCTCTTCGACTTGTCTGCCTCCTCTCCACCTATCCTCTCCTCTATCCATCCTCTATCCGCCTCCCCCTCTCTCCCTATTTATTTCAGAACCCTCTTTCCCTCCCCCATTTCTGATGAAGCGTTTAGGCCCGAAACGTCAAGTTTTCCTGCTCCTATGATGCTGCTTGACCTGCTGTGTTCATCCAGCCCCATGCTTGTTATCCATGATCCTGTCTGTGCTGTGTCCTGACCCTGGACATTTCTCCTTCTTCAAGTTACCTGATAGCTGCTGGATGTAGTTGAGAAATTAGATAAGGAAGGAACTGGATCTGTGCAGAAATAAAAAAAATTCAGTCAATGACTTTGTTTGATCTATACATTTTTGCAAGAGACATCCTGAAAATGGAAGATGAACAATACATTTACGTCAAAGTCAGGGAATGAATGGTCACACAGTATTGTATATGGGTTTTGCAATATTTCCAAAATTCAATTAATGCAAATCTCCAGTAGTCTTGCTCTAATAACTGGATTAAGAAATCGTGCAATGCAGAATGAATTGTGCTGCTGCTAAGTGTTGTTGTGTTTAATTCATTTTCTCTCTCTCCTTCCCCTTAATACCCCACGCTCCTGCTCGCTCCACATGCCATCCAGTACTCCATGCAGATTAATCATGCTCTCCTGCTCAATCCTATGCTTTTAATAATATCTTTTTCAAACAGCCACTCAATTGTTTAAAAATATTCATGTACTCTGCTTAGATGATGGTTTGCGATTGAAAGCTGCATATTCCAACTATACTCTGTGTAAAAATAAATTTACTGAGCTTTTTTTTCTTTCTGCAATCATCTCAAATTGTTCTCCCTCATTATCATCTCATCGAGCGGAAAGAAGACAAATCTCTCATGCACTACCTTATCATCACCTTCTAGCAGCTCGTCCCTTACCTTCCAGACACAATATCCACCTTCTCCTTTCAATCTGTGGAAAATATGCTCATCTTTTCACTTGACCCCTGCCAGCACCACTTTCAAAGACCAACATGGTTTACAGACAGGAAAGAGGAAGTCAAAGGGATTTGTCAAAGAAACAAGTGACTATACTTCAAAATATTAATTGTCTCGGGATCACTTTGGAGCACTTTGAGGGCAAGAAAGTCACTGTCTAATTGTAAGTTCTTCATTCAGACAGAAGAATTTGATACCCATACTTTATTTATCCAATGCCAGTCAGTAGGTGCACCTTTTTATGTCAATCTAGAACAATCTAAAACAAAACTTTTCTCATTAATATCATATTTATTTGGTCATTATGGGAGACAACTAACTGTGTTTACATGTAAGGAAACATTATTTTCCTCAACCAACATTTATAAGAGCAGTTTACTTTTGTTGTGTATAGCCTTTGATGGCTTTTGTGAATTCACAATTGTCACCCAACTCTTTTGATGGCATCTTTCTTTGATCCTGAGATCCATGTAATTCCTTCAAACACATTTCTGAACTGCACCAGTCAATTGTTTTCCATTTGGTCAATTTATTGCTGTGGTTTCATTCTGTTCAATGCAAGCAGCACTGAAAATGGCTACAGACACTTACTGACCTCATCCTATGATGTAATCTCAATGGCTTGAGATAGTTTTTGGCTCCAGATAAATGTTGGGTTTGTGGTATGTTTAGATTTTTAGCCTAAATGCAATCTCCTCAAAAAATGTTTCACTGTAACTTTATTAAAAAAATACATATTAATTTGGAAATAAATCAAAAAATAGCCAGGAAAGTACAAATATAATGTGATGTTAAAAACATTACAATGTGTGAATAGGAGAAAGCTGCTCCTGTGGGTGAGTTTCCATTGATTTTCTTGAGAGTCTGGTTATGCTTGCAGCAGAAGCAGTCTTCAGCCTTAATTTAAACTACCCAGGCACAAGACTAGTTAGTTATACATTGTTTACCAATCCTAAAATGTATTTTTAAAAGCCCCATTTAAATAGTTTCAACATGAAATTGGATTAACTTTAGCAGTTAATTTTCAGGATATAAGCAACACTGACAAGGCCAACATTTATTGACCAACTCGAATTGTCTTTGAGAAGGTGATGGTGAGATGCCTTCTACAACCGTTTAATGGTGTGTCGGTACACTCACAGAGCTGTGAGGGAAACAGCCCCAGTGTTTTAACCCAGCAACAATAAAAGGAACAGTGAAAATGAAAACAGAAATTGCTGGAGAAAATCAGCAGATCTGGCAACATTTCCAGAGACAGAAACAGATTTAACTTTTTGAGTCCGATACGACTCTTCTTCAGAACCAAAGGAAGAAGGAACTGTAACAAAGTTTCAGGTCAGGATGGTGATTGACATGGTGAGGAAGTTACAGCTGATAGTGTCCCTGCTTGCTTTATGGGGCAGTACCTACAGTACGAACTTGAGTTTCGTTAAAACACTCAATGATTAAGGATCATCACATTCACCTTTTACCATCCGATCAATAGTGCACTATAGACCCAGGCATGAGGTAAGGAACAGTTTCCTGTGGGGGAGAGATTGAGGACCAGAGATCTACAGTCACCTGTTCCTCCTTAACCTGCCACAAGACAGATCAATATGCACAAAGAAACAGGAGTATCCTAACCTTTATTCAGGCAGCTTAATTCAAATTTGATGAAGCATGATAAATATTTACAAGGAAGTGATGGACAATAGATTGTCAACAGAATGTGAAGTATTTCAAACACACAGAGTGGAATCTTCCCAGCTCCTGTGCAGTGCGGGCATTGGTGAAAACATTGGGAGATTGATGGGAGTTTGGGAGTGAGGAGCTGCCCTCTGTCAAGGGCAAAATCGCCCTATTTTACAATCAAATATCAAACAGTGAGACAAGATTCTTACTAGTCAGCAGTGAGAGGACTATATATATACATTGACTTCCTTAATTATAACGTCACCTCATCTTATTGATGCACAGTGTCTCATTCTCCCACACCATCTCCCCACCCCCAAAAGAAACTAGCCGGTGACAATTCCCAATGTGAAAGACAGATGAGTACTGGGCGAATCCAGCTCACAGCTTACTACTGATGGACCACCATCAGTCAATAACACATCAAGGCACATTTCACAGGCAGTAACCACAACACACACTCCCTATCCACCAGTGACCTTCGGGCCCCCATTGGCAAAGTGTGGTGTCAATTACCCTCTGTTCAACATGTCCAGGGCAAATAAAACAAACCTTGTAGGGCAACTGCAAACAGCCAGTACTTGACTTGGTACATGGCTAGGCTTTAAAGATAGGGGAGCCAGCATCAGGAATCCCAGGAGCTCCTAGCAGTAGACAGTATGTCTGCTTTTGGTGTGTGGGACAATAGGATGGAGTGGGGCATCATCAGAGTGTGGTGCAGAGATAATTAGTTTGGGAAGTGAGCACAAGAAAACTCATTTGGGCTCGCAAAGCAAAATCCTTAAAATCCAAAAAAAAGTCACACTTTGTCAATTACTGGAAAGATTCAGCCCAGATATGAAACTGATGGAAAATTGGTTGAAGGGAGAAGATATAGTAATCTTAAACTACAATATTCAGAGGAGTCCCTAATGGAACAAAGCATACCATTTAAAGCCAAATGCTCTGAATTTTGGGAAACCATGATAAAAGGAGAAAATCCTGAATAAGCTGAACTGATTAAGTCACATCTATAGAGAAAGGCTTAATGTTACAGATGGGTGATACATCCTCAGAACTAGAGTTATAGGAAAGGTGAGAAAACCAAACCATGACAAACTTCATTCATAAATTAGGTTAATAACATCCCTTTTCAAATTGAAATGTTGCAGGAACATAGCTGTGCACATCAACATCATCAGAAACAAATATTTATCAGCACCTTTAATGGTAATGAAATCTCCCAACCCTTGACAGGACCATTTTGTAACAAAATTAAATATTAAGCCACATGAGGAGATGTTAGGACACATGACCAAAAGCTTGATGGAAGAGGAAAATTTTAAGAAGCGCCTTAAGGAGGGGAGAGAGAGAGAGAGAGAGAGAGTGAGTGGGGGATTAGTGAGACAATTTCAGAGTTTAGAGACCTGGCAAATTGGACCAATGGCCACCAAAGACACAGCAATTAAAAGATGATCAGGAGCGAGAATTAGATGAACACAAAGATCTCTGGTATTGCATAGCAATATTATTGGTTGAGTATCTACAACAATATAATAGGAAACTGAAGGAAAACCTGGTGAGCCAGTAACGAAAAAGTCATCCCTGGAGTAAGTGCTCCTAATTTTAGTTTGTAAAGCATCACTGGATTCTGCATGCCAATATTTTCACAAAAGTATCATGATAAGGTGATAATACCTTTTAATTCTATAGATTAAAATTTCATCATGGAAAAAAGCTGTCAATTTGAATTTGTTCAATAAAGAGCTGAGAGGAATATTGAAAATTGGACAAAATCTCAGTAGCATCTAAATATGAAGGTTTCACTCGTCAAAATTATGAAAAATTACTTGCGTCAATATGATTTGACTTTAGCTGTCTAAATGTCACTCATGGATTTTACATGCGTCTTTGTCCAAACCCTGATATTGCAATTGGTGATTTTAATAAACTGAAAATTAATGCTTTATGCAGCATTGTACTGTCCATTATTTCACCAATGCTAAAATAACAAAGGAAGGTGATGTGAAAAACTGAGCAGTTACTCACCCTTGCCACTAATGTCGAGTTTCATATTTCTTTTTTCAAAACTTGCAATGCAATATTCATTTCAGATGCTTTTGAAATTGCAGACAAATATTTAAAGGAGAGAGACTGCAGTCACTGTTTCCAAAATCTTCTCTTTTACAAATAAAATGTTTCATGCTGAACAAAATATGAGTTAGTAAATAAACTAAAAACAATTCCTTATTTGACACATTCACAGGATAAATTATGAGAAATATAGCCTTCCATATGCAGGTTTGAAGAATAGCAGAGTGATAGTGTTAAAACAATTAATTGCAATTCCTTCATGTTATTTCACACATTACTTAATTTTCAATTGAAATTAATGTTCAGTTACATCACTCTGTTTGCTGCAGATCACAACTTTTTACAACTTGCAACTTGCTTCATTTAACAGTTTGTGGGGAACACATATTGTCTCAAATCCATGATTTGCAGAAAAGAACAGATGGGCATCCTTTAGAATAGAAAATAGAGTAGAAATTTATTGTCACATGTGCTTTTACATGAAAAAAAGCTTGAAAGGTTTTACAAGTCACGCCAACACGGTGCCTACATCAATGACAGAAGTCATACAAAATAATAAGAAAAAAGTCAAATTAAGACAGATTTCATCACAGTTCAGTTAGTGGCTCCTGGGCTCGGGAAAGCTGGTTAAGAAACAATAGTATACCCTGAAGACACAGTCTCGAAGAGACTGTCAGGCCGGGCTGCTGGAACACCGGGCCAGAAGACTCCACTGAAGAAGACTACCATGCTGGGCCAGAACCACTACTCCTGGGCAATACTGCAAGCTGGGCAGCTGGAATACCTGGAAGCCAAAGACAAGACCGCCACATGGGAATGAGACCTCCATGCCAGGACAAAACCACCACACTGTGCCAAGACCGCCACTTCTTCTCCTTCAGGTGCTTGGGTCTTACCATGAACCTGGAGCCACAGCGTAGCCTGCGCGTCTGGGCCGGGGAGTCAGCCTAGGACCTGCCCCTTGCTCACCAGGAGACACGGGCTGAGGTGGAGCCATGTCTTGGTGTTGTTGCCACTGTAGCCAGAGGCCTCCTCCTTCACCTGCCACTCTTCAGGCTTTAATAAAAAAGAAAACAAGAAAAGAAAAAAAGGATAACTGAAGACAAAGAGCTAAAGAAGAAAAGAAGAATAAAAAGATAAAGAGGAAGAAAGCTGATGGGACTGGACAAGCCCCGGTCTCAACCCACCTACTCTGCCACCATCTTGAAAAAAAAAATGAAGGTTCAAGTTATTGTATAAGACTTTGAAAAGGCTTCCAGAAATTGTGGTTCTGAATTTAAACCAAATATGACACTACAAAATAAACATTCTTCAGAAATCACATGCCATTCACTTGTTTCTAATGAGGTAATTTCCCATTTTGCTGGAATTAAATAAAACAAATTCATGGGATCAAATGATAAAATTGACTTCACTGCGTTCATTTTTAAATCACTGAATCGACTTGTTTAGTTTTTAAAATATAGATTTTCAGCACATAACCGATAACAAAAGACAAACGTAAACATGCAACATTTGGTAAAAGTAATTTGATAATGTAGTCAGATACAGTAAAAGTTTGTTCTCTGTTCTAAAGTCAAGCTACAATCACACACTGCCACTGTTCAAACCATTCGCTGTCACAGCGGTGAAATCCTGGAACTCTTTCTCTAACAGCACTGTGGCACACCTACAGTACACTGTCTGTTGTGCAGGAAGACATAGAAACAAAGAAGATAGGAGCAGGAGTAGGCTATTCAACTCCTTGAGCCTGTTCTGCCATTCAATATAATCATGGATGATCATTGAGCTCAATCTCACCCTCTCCCCATATCCCTTGATCCCATTAGCCACAACAGCTACACCTACCTCCATCTGGAAAGCTGGAAAGCATCTCATCATCACCTTCTCAAGAGCAGTTAGGAATGGGCAATAAATACATCCCAGAAACATTTTTTTTAAATTGTCTGTTTTTAGATTCGGATACAGTAAACATTTGTCTTCCATCCAAAAGATGAACAATGTTTCCGAATCTTAGAAAAGAAAAATTGCCCAGCTAGGAAGGTTAAAGACATTGTTCTAACAGTGTGTCCCTCCGCTGGTGATCAGTCATCAGTCCGAAGGAAAAAGAAACTGAACCCCCAGCCCCGCACAACTCGCTTCTACCTCCTTCCAAAAATCCACGAACAGGACAGTCCGGGCAGACCCATTGTGTCAGCCTGCTCCTGCCCCACAGAACTAATCTCTTCCTACCTTGACACAGTCTTCTCTCCCCTGGTACAGTCCCTGCCCACGTACATCCGTGATTCCTCTGACGCTTTAAGCCAGTTTCAAAATTTCCAATTTGCAGGCTCCAGCCGCCTCCTCTTTACCATGGACATACAAGCCCTTTACACATCCATCCCCAACCAGGATGGTCTCAGTGCTCTCCGCTTCTTCCTGCAGCAAACGCCTGAACCATCCCCACCCAACACCACCATCCTCCGCTTGGCCAAGCTCGTCCTCACCCTCAACAACTTCTCTTTTAATTCCTCTCATTTTCTTCAAGAAAGAGGGGTTGCCATGGGTACCTGCATGGGCCCCAGTTATGTCTGTCTCTTCGTGGGGTACGTGGAACATTCCTTGTTCCAGTCCTATTCCGGCCCCCACCCACAACTCTTCCAAAATATCAACAACATATTCGTGCTGCTTCCCTCTCTTGTCCAGAATTGGAAAAGTTCATCAATTTTGTTTCCAATTTCTACCTTGCCCTCACTTTCACCTGGTCTATCTCTGACTTCTCCCTTCCCTTCCTCTGTTTCTATTTCTCGGAATAAACTAGTCATTATATACACTATGAACCCCCGACTCCCACGGCTACCTGGAATACACATCCTCACACCCTGCTCCCTGTAAAGACGCCATCCCATCCTTTCAGTTCCTCCATTTCTGTTGCATACGTTCCAATGAGGCCAACTTCGACAAGGGAGCCTCCAAAATGTCCACCTTCTTCCTCAACCAAGGATTCCCCGACACCGTTGTCGATAGGGCCCTCAACCAGATCCAACCCATCTCCTGCACTTCCGCCCTCACCCCTGCTCTTCCCTCCTGCAACAGCAATAGGGTCCCCCTTGTCCTTACCTACCATCCCACCAGCATTCACATCCAGTCGATCATCAGATGCCATTTCTGCCACCTCCAGCGAGATGCCACCACCAGACATACATTTCCCTCCCCTCCCTTGTCCGCCTTCCGCAGGGACCGTTCCTTCTGGGACACCCTGGTCCACTCTTGCTTCATCCCCAACACCCCCCCACAGCCCTACAGCACTTTCCCCTGTAACCGGTGAAGGTGCAACATTTACTTCCTCCCTCCCCACTATCCAAGGGCCCAAACATACCTTCCAAGTGAAGCAGCACTTCACCTGCACTTCCCACAATCTAATCTACTGCATTTGCTGCTCACAATGTGGTCTCCTCTACATTGGGGAAACGAAGTGTAGACAGGTGACCGCTTCGCAGAACATCTTTGCTCTGCCCGAAAAAAGACCCTGAACTACCTGTTATAATAGGAACCGCAGATGCTGGAGAATCCGAGATTACAAGGTGTGGAGCTGGATGAACACAGTAGGCCAAGCAGCATCATAGGAGCAGGAAAGCTTGACGTTTCGGGACCACCTCCCTCACCCCAATCCCAGGCCCCAAGAAGACTTTCCACATCAAGCAGACCTTCACCTGCACATCTGCCAATGTGGTATACTGCATCCGCTGTACCCATTGTGGCCTCCTCTACATCGGGGAAACCAAGCGGAGGCTTGGGGACCGCTTTGCAGAACACCTGCGCTAGGTTCGCAACAAACAACTGCACCTCCCAGTCGCAAACCATTTCAACTCCCCCTCCCATTCCTCAGACCACATGTCCATCCTGGGCCTCCTGCAGTGCCACAATGATGCCACCGAAAGCTGCAGGAACGGCAACTCATATTCCGCTTGGGAACCCTGCAGCCCAATGGTATCAATGTGGATTTCACAAGCTTCAAAATCTCCTCTCCCCCAACCGCATCCCAAAACCAGCCCAGCTCGTCCCCGCCTCCCTAACCTGTTCTTCCTCTCACCTATCCCCTCCTCCCACCTCAAGCTGCACCCCCATCTCCTATCTACTAACCTCATCCCGCCCCCTTGACCTGTCCATCTCCCTGGACTGACCTATCTCCTCCCTACCTCCCCACCTACACTCACCTTTACTGGCTCCATCCCTGCCTCTTTGACTTGTCTGTCTCCTCTCCACTTATCCTCTCCTCTATCCATCTTCTATCCGCCTCTCCCTCTCTCCCTATTTATTTCAGAACTCTCTTCCCCTCCCCCATTTCTGATGAAGGGTCTAGGCCCTGCTCCTATGATGCTGCTTGGCCTGCTGTGTTCATCCAGCTCCACACCTTGTTATCCTGAACTACCCGTTGCCTGCCACTATAACACACCACCCTGTTCCCCGGCCAACATCTCTGTCTCTGGCTTGCTGCAGTGCAACAGCGAAGCTCAGCACAAGCTGGAAAAACAAAACCTCATTTTCCACTTGGGGACCCTACAAACCGCTGCACTTAATATCGTCAAGTTCAATAATTTTAGGGCCTAAACTCTCCCATGTCCCAGCCCCTATCCCACACAGCAGGCCTTGTTATCACATAGCCTGCTATTACACACTACCTATTGTTGGTCACTAACAGTCCTCATTAACAACTATTCACCCTCCCAGCCAGATTGTTATCATCTCTTTTGTCTATCCAACTGATCTTCTCTTACTTTGGACTCTACCCCCATCTATCGTTTACTCCTTACCCTCTCTTACCACCCTATCTTCTGCCTATAAACCAACATTTTCCTAGCTACAGAGATAGCAGGAACTGCAAATGCTGGAGAATCTAAGATAGTAAGGTGCAGAGCTGGATGAACACAGCAGGCCAAGCAGCATCAGAGGAGCAGGAAGGCTGACGTTTCAGGCCTAGACCTACCATCAGTTCTGAGGAAGTGTCACGGGACCTAAAACGTTAACTCTGATTTTTTTCTTCACAGATGCTGCCAGACCTGCTGAGCTTTTCCAGCAACTTCTGTTTTTGTTCCCCAGGCCATTACCCGGGTCTCTGGATTAACAGTCCAGCAACAATACCACTAGGCCATGAGCTGCATTCCCTTCCCACGGTGGCCCAAACACCCAAGTGCCAGGAATTACTTCTCCTGGAACTGCTGTGCAAATGGAATCAATTCACAATCAATGGGACCACATTAACAGAGGAACAACCAGCCCTGTTCAGATCAAACCAAGAAAAACAAACATATTTCAACCTGGCAATCCAAATCCAAAGCATTTTTAAAATTTGTTCTTAAAATACATGAACGTGCAAAATTGATGATTTTTAATGGTTGTTCTGTCATATTTCTATTCAGAACTTGACTTTGACCCTGCTTCATTTTATTTCTTCACCTTGAACATTCAGATTATCTCCATGCCCTCATACCTTATTAATATGGAACTATTGGTAACTGACCAAACAAACTAACCAGGATGTTTCATTGAAAAAAGAAACTCTATTATAATCATCACAGATAGTTGTCAGTCATGAAAACATCTTCATTTTGTTTTTACATTACCACTGCACAGACTTTAAGCATTTTAAACAATCTCTTTGAACAACTCGGGCCCAGCTTTAACTTTACCATGTCCCCAAGGTGAGTAAATTCCACAAAGTAAGATCTGCCAGATCAAATCCATGCTGTATGCCTCTATGACTCTATAAATAGTGCTGGATGTCAAAATACATTACCTTTAAAATAAAAGCAGTAGTCTCAGTAGGGGGACAAGAAATGGTGCGTTTGGGGTAAAAACGATTTCTTGTCGAGATTAAGATTACATTCATTTTCTCCACTGAAGACAGCTGAATGTGAAACAGATGTGAAAACACTCAGAAGTTTATCATTTGAAATTGGATGTTAAAATCGCTGTTGGAACATTATGAGCAGAATTACCTTAGCGAATGCAATTACAATTGATCTTCGCCACTGAGATCGTTTTCCTGACGAGACAAATGCATGGTTTATCAAATAAACAAGTCGAAATGATTTCAATTGTGACAATCGATATCTCTATGAGCAGATAAACCAGTAACAAATGTGTGGGGCTTTCTTTGCAGTTGTTGTTGAATTTGATCTTGAGGCCTGTTGAATATGTTTAGTCTGGAATTTGATTGCAATGCCTGTCTTTAATGCCTCGCAATAGCACAACAGTTCTTATTCACAATTAAACATGCATGCAGTCACTAGTTTTGACAGAAACTTGACACCCGGCGCACAATTTTCTTCAAAGCAGGAGCCTGTTGCGCTTTGTGCGCTTGGTACTGCCAATCTAATACTTACTAAGCCTGATCGTTTTGTTACTCTCGGTAAACTGGCCAAACGTGCTGTTTCCAAGTGCATTTATATATTTTCTAAAAAAATAAAGCTCCAGTTACACGTCGGTCACTGGGACTTTCCAAAAATTCCTTATCACAGCAACCAACTTAAGGCAACTGGTTCTTTAACTCTGTGCAAAGACTGGAACATTACAACACGGACACAGAAACCAGGACCAAATAAACATCGCTACTGGTTACATATTAGGACAGAAACGAGTTGCTGTTTAGCTGCGAGTGGAAGAGAAACTTCTGTATATGTACCCTGGAGTTGCAGAAAATGTTGTTTTAATAAATGCAAACATTTAATGGTTGTTTGTAAACGATAGAGAGCCAGAAAAAGAACTCTCCCTGGTCTGACAATTTTAGTGGTCATATCACAAACATTCTTACCCATTTATTCCTAAACGGCTGAATCATATTTTGAAATTCTTCTTGCATAAATAGAAACCTATTTTTCTGTCTTCAAAGGGATATTTAGCTTTGTACTGTAGTCATCGTAGGTCACAACCCTGCAGGGATACTGTTGCCACGGCAACGTTAAAATGACTGATAAAGGCTTAGCATAATATTCGCTTTAATAGAAAAATAACATCAACAAAATCCTCTTTACCGCGGATTCAACAGAGGGGATTGTTGGATGTCCAGCTTGGAATCAGGCTGATTGCCTTAGCGATCAAAACAGAAAAGAGAGAAATAAACTCCCACTTCCAAAAAAAATCAGTTTCCTTTCCGAAGCTATTTAGAAACTATCCATTTTTAAATCGGACGAGTTTTCTGCGATCTTTGGAACTGTACCGGAGCTATGTGGAGTTTATTAAGTCAAACGTTTCATTGCTAGACATGTACAGAATCGCTGCAAATCCATTTTTGCAACATTTCCGACCAATGTACAGCTGATAGTGAGTTTGCGAGGATAGGCAGCAGCGACGATAGCTATAGATAATGTGAGCTATAACTTCAGAAAATCAGGTGTTACCTAAAACACTTTTTTCTAAAACCTTTCCCACATTATGAACTGATGTTGCCGAGTGTTTTTTTTTTGAGTCTGGCGAAGCGCACAAAGAAAATTACAAACACTAAATCTCTGAAACATCAGCAAAACCTGAGATTGACAGAGCACACAACAAAAGAACCGCAACCAGTGAACATACCTTTTAGAAAATAAGCTTCCCAACATTTGGAAGAATGTTCTGCAAATCACAGGCTCGATACTCTTAGCATTTAGTCATGTGAGAGTTGGTGACATTTTTGTTTGCAGACTTCATCGGGCACCTGAAATTATTCAGCAGGAGGGGGAACATATTCCGAGCGAACGGTTAATTTTGGTTCGTTTTTCACTGTGGAAAGAATTCTCACCATTGGCCGCCTAGTCTCTTTTCCACACCATTTGGATTCCTGCGTAAGGTTGTTTGCTGATAACTTCGAAACAGCTTACAGTGAAAGAGAATTTTTTTTAAAAAAAAATAAAAATTCATTTTGCAACCCACCAATTTCAAAAGAAAATCTGCATTTTCTTTGATTTTTTTTGTCACAAACAATGAATTGTCTTCTGTTGTGTGCTAGCTGTTTCTCTCATTACTGGTTTAGCAGGGGGTTCCGTGGTTTAATTTCGAAGCTCTCAATTAGCCGAGAAACATGAAGGAAAATACAATTGCCAAAAATCGCCAAAAAGACATGGTTAAAATTAATTACTATGAGACCCGTAGCAGAAAAAAAAATTCTAACCGGTTAAAAAAAATCCATCGTGTTAAAACAAACGCGGGGTTTGTCAGATCAACGCTCCTGCCTGACAGAATCGGATTTGCAAAGATCTGAACGATTCGATTTTTGTTTTTATTTTAAGAGGAGGATATTTGCTTTCCTCTACAGTTTGAAAGGCACCTGTGAGAAATTAAATGTATGGGATGTAATGAGATTTTGGTGTCCAGGAAACGCTATCCACTGAATGTAATTAAACACAGAAACTGAAGCTTCTCCTGCTGAACATCAAACAGTTTGTGCAGCTCCACTCCCTCGATGCACTACCGTTTGGTGAGGACTTTCCAAAGTGCTCTGTACCCCAGTCCATATGCCCCTGTGCACACTAGCAAATCCTGATTGCACTGTTAACCATTTGTGTGGCCTTCATTATTTCAAATTAAGAATAATTCCTTTCTCAAAATGCAAAGACTCCCGTTTAACTTCTCTGTTTTAAACCCAGAATGGATCGGATTAATTTGATCCAGGGTTAAACTAGGGAGGGGGGCGGTAAGAAAAGAAAACAGACTTAAATAAAAAGGCCACTTTTTTAAAAAAACAAGGAGCGTTACACGGTGGAAATGGAAATATGTATTTGATTGCATTTTCACTTGTTCGAGAACTGAGCCCGGCCAGTACTTTACAGATAAATCACACGCCACTGACTTAGACTTAACAACGTTTGAAATGACACGATGATTTCCAGGGGACCCCGTGCCCCCGGGGTTACCGGGGCCGGGGGGGTCCAGCATGCCACACGTGTCACATTCGTCTGAAATTCCGCTCTGTGCTACCTTAAAACGGGTAGTGACACAGAAACCGAAAATATCCGCGAGTGTAACTCATACAGTCAACAGCATGGAAACAGAGCCTTCGCTCCAATCAGTCCATGTGACCATAATCCTAAACTAAACCAGTCCCACCTGCCGTGGAACAGAAGTTGCTGGAACAGGTCAGCAGGTCTGGCAGCATCTGTGAAGAAAAATTTAGATTTAACATTTTGGTTGGGTGACTCTTTCTCAGAACTTCACGGGAAAGGTTAACTCTGATTTTTTCTTCACAGATGCTGCCAGACCTGCTGAGCTTTTCCAGCAACTTCTGTCTTTGTTCCTGATTTACAGATCTTCACTTCTTTCGGTTTTTATTTAGTCCTACCTGCATGTGTTTGGCCCAAATCCCTCCAAAACTTTTCCTATTCATGTACTTATCCTAATGTCTTTTAAATGTTGTAGCTGTACCCGCATCCACCAATTTCTTTATCAGTTCATTCCACCTATGACCAACCACTCTGTATAAAAAAGTTGCCCCTCATGTCCTTTTTAAATCTTTTCCTCTCACCTTAAAAATATGCCCCCTCCTATTGGACTTCCCTACTCTAGGAAAAAGACCTTTGCTATTCACCTTATCTCTGCCCCTATGATTCTATAAGCTCCTATAAGGCCACCCCTCAACCTCCTGCACTCCAGTGAAAAAACGTCCTAGCCTATCTAGCCTCTCCATATAAGTCAAACTCTCCATTCCCAGCAACTAGAGATGAAGCTATCCAAATGTTGAAATTGTAATAGATGGTGGTCAGGCTTTGGGGAATCAAGAGGTGAGATAAAACTTTGAAAATATTGCCACATACTCATTCACATTCACCCAAGAAAGCAAATGGACCTCAATTTCAGATTTGGCTCAACCAAAAGACATCATATACAACACTGTAGCACTTCCTCAGTTATAAAAATAGACTGGAAAGGCTGGGAAGTTTTTCACTGGAGCGTAGGAGGTTGAGGGATGATGTTACAGAGGTTTATAAAATCATGAAGACCAGATAAGAATAGCAGTTTCCTTCCCAAAAGGGCATGAGTTAACGAGGTGGGTTTTTCCCCAACAATGGATTCATAGTCATCATCCAGATATTTATTGAAATCAAATTCCAAGATTTGTCTTAGGCAAGATTTGAACCCAGGTGCCCAAAACATTACCTGGGTCTCTAGATTAACATTCCAGCAATAATACTGGAAGAGGAAGGAGGAGGCTTATGTAAAGATGAGGCATGAAGGCTCAGTTAGGGCGCTTGAGAGTTACAAGTTAGCCAGGAAGGACCTAAAGAGAGAGCTAAGAAGAGCCAGGAGGGGACACGAGAAGTCTTTGGCAGGTAGGATCAAGGAAAATCCTAAAGCTTTCTATAGGTATGTCAGGAACAAAAGAATGACTAGAGTAAGATTAGGGCCAGTCAAGGACAGTAGTGGGAAGTTATGCATGGAGTCTGAAGTGATAGGAGAGGCGCTAAATGAATATTCTTCATCAGTATTCACACATGAAAAAGACAATGTTGTTGAGAAGAATACTGAGATACAGGCTATTAGACTAGACGGGATTGAGGTTCATAAGGAGGAGGTGTCAGCAATCCTGGAACGTGTGAGAATAGATAAGTCCCCTGGGCCGGATGGGATCTATCCTAGGATTCTCTGGGAAGCTAAGGAGGAGATTGCAGAGCCTTTGGCTTTGATCTTTATGTCGTCATTATCTACAGGAATAGTGCCAGAAGACTGGAGGACAGCAAATGTTGTCCCCTTGTTCAAGAAGGGGAGTAGAGACAACCCTGGTAATTATAGACCAGTGAGCCTTACTTCGGTTGTGGGTAAAGTGTTGGAAAGGATTATAAGAAATAGGATTTATAATCATCTAGAAAGGAATAATTTGATTAGGGATAGTCAACATGGTTTTGTGAAGGGTAGGTCGTGCCTCACAAACCTTATTGAGTTCTTTGAGAAGGTGACTAAACAGGTGGATGGGGGTAAAGCGGTTGATGAGGTGTATATGGATTTCAGTAAAGCGTTTGATAAGGTTCCCCACGGTAGGCTATTGCAGAAAATACGGAGGCATGGGATTGAGGGTGATTTAGCGGTTTGGATCAGAAATTGGCTAGCTGTAAGAAGACAGAGGGTGGTGGTTGATGGGAAATGTTCATCCTGGAGTTCAGTTACTAGTGGTGTACCGCAAGGATCTGTTTTGGGGCCACTGCTGTTTGTCATTTTTATAAATGACCTGGATGAGGGCATAGAAGGATGGGTTAGTAAATTTGCAGATGACACTAAAGTCGGTGGAGTTGTGGATAGTGCGGAAGGATGTTGCAGGTTACAAAGGGACATAGATAAGCTGCAGAGCTGGGCTGAGAGGTGGCAAATGGAGTTTAATGCGGAAAAGTGTGAGGTGATTCACTTTGGAAAGAGTAACAGGAATACAGAGTATTGGGCTATTGGTAAGATTCTTGGTAGTGTGGACGAGCAGAGAGATCTCGGTGTCCATGTGCATAGATCCCTGAAAGTTGCCACCCAGGTTGATAGGGTTGTTAAGAAGGCGTAGGGTGTGTTAGGTTTTATTGGTAGAGGGATTGAGTTTCGGAGCCGTGAGGTCATGTTGCAGCTGTACAAAACTCTGGTGCGGCCGCACTTGGAGTATTGCGCACAGTTCTGGTCACCGCATTATAGGAAGGATGTGGAAGCATTGGAAAGGGTGCAGAGGAGATTTCCCAGGGACCGCTTTGCAGAACACCTGCGCTCAGTTCGCAACAAACAACTGCACCTCCCAGTCGCGAACCATTTCAACTCCCCCTCCCATTCCTCAGATGACATGTCCATCCTTGGCCTCCTACAATGCCACAGTGATGCCACCCGAAGGCTGCAGGAACAGCAAATCATATTCAGCCTGGGAACCCTGCAGCCCAATGGCATCAATGTGGATTTCACAAGCTTCAAAATCTCCCCTCCCCCAACCACATCCCAAAACCAGCCCAGCTCATCTCCACCTCCCTAACCTGTTTTTCCTCTCACCCCAAGCCACACCCCCATCTCCTATCTGCTAACATCATCCCGCCCCCTTGACCTGTCCGTCCTCCCTGGACTGACCTATCTCCTCCCTACCCCCCTACCTACACTCACCTTTACTGGCTCCATCCCCGCCTCTTCGACTTGTCTGCCTCCTCTCCACCTATCCTCTCCTCTATCCATCCTCTATCCGCCTCCCCCTCTCTCCCTATTTATTTCAGAACCCTCTTCCCCTCCCCCATTTCTGATGAAGGGTTTAGGCCCGAAACGTCAAGTTTTCCTGCTCCTATGATGCTGCTTGACCTGCTGTGTTCATCCAGCCCCATGCTTGTTTTCCCAGGATGTTGCCTGGTATGGAGGGAAGGTCTTATGAGGAAAGGCTGAGGGACTTGAGGCTGTTTTCGTTAGAGAGAAGAAGGTTAAGAGGTGACTTAATAGGGACATACAAGATGATCAGAGGATTGGATAGGGTGGACTGTGAGAGCCTTTTTCCTCAGATGGTGATGGCTAGCACAAGGGGACATAGCTTTAAATTGAGGGGTGATAGATATAGGACAGATGTCAGAGGTAGATTCTTTACTCAGAGAGTAGTAAGGGCATGGAATGCCCTGCCTGCAGCAGTTGTAGACTCGCCAACTTTAAGGGCATTTAAATGGTCGTTGGATAAACATATGGATGATAATGGAATAGTGTAGGTTAGAGGGGCTTCAGATTGGTTTCACAGGTCGGCGCAACATCGAGGGCTGAAGGGCCTGTACTGTGCTGTAATGTTCTATGTTCTATGTTCTAATACCACAAGGCCATTGCCTGCCCATTGAGCTTTCCTATTCACAAACTTATCCAAATGTCTTTTAAAGATTGTAACTGTACCTGCATCCATCACTTTCTCTGGCAGTTTATTCCATACATTAACCACTCTCTGCGTAAAATAGTTGCCACTCATGTCTTTTTTAAACTTTTCTCCTCTCACCTTAAAAATATGACCCCCTAGTTTGAACTCCCCCACCCTAGGGAAAATACTCACCTTCTCTACGCCTTCGTGATTTTGTAAACTTCTATAAAGTCACCCCTCAACCTCCTACACTCCCGTGAAAAACATTCCAGCCTTTCCAGTCTATTTTTATAACTCAAACGTTCCGTTCCTGGCAACGTCCTGGTCATCTTTTTCTGAATCCTCTCCAGATTAGAACATAGAACATTACAGCACAGTACAGGCCCTTCGGCCCTCGATGTTGCGCCGACCTGTGAAACCAATCTGAAGCCCATCTAACCTACACTATTCCATTATCATCCATATGTTTATCCAATGACCATTTAAATGCCCTTAAAGTTGGCGAGTCTACTACTGTTGCAGGCAGGGCATTCCACGCCTTTACTACTCTCTGAGTAAGGTCTTTTCCCTGGGGTAGGTGAGTCAAAAACTAGAGTCGATTGGTTTAAGGTGAGAGGGGAAAGAAGTAAAAGGGACCTATGGGGCAACTTTTTCACGCAGAGAGTGGTGCGTGTATGGAATGAGCTGCCAGAGGAAGTAGTGGAGGCTGGTACAATCACAACATATAAAAGGCATCTGCATGTGTACGTCAATAGGAAGGGTTTGGAGGGATAGGGGCCAAATGCTGGCAAATGGGACTAGATTAATTTAGGATATCTGGTCAGCATGGACAGGTTGGACTGAAGATGCTGTCCATCTCTATGACTCTAACAGGGTAACCAGAACTGTACACAGCACTTCAGAAGACTCTTCACCAACTTCCTGTATAACCTCAACATTACATCCCAACTCCTATACTCAATGGTCTGAGCAATGAAGGCAAGTGTGCTAACCACCTTCTTAACCACTGTCCTGGTCTCTTCTCATGGCCCTGTATCAATCCCCAAACTAATCCCACTGCCTGCACTCTCCCAATAGCCCTGTATAAATCCCAAACTGATCTCAATGTCCCATTCTCTTCCCAGAGCCCTGCATCAATCTCAAAAATAATTCCATTGTCTTCCTTTCACCCATAGCATTGTGTCCTTCTCTGTTTCTGATAGTTATCCAACCTCCCCCATAAATATGAAGAGTCACAGCTTCAACCATCATCGGAGTTAAAGACTCCCTTAATTCAACAGCTCTCTGAATAAAGATGTTTCTTTAAAGCCCCTCCTCAGTGAGAATTTTCAGTTCATGTTCTCTAAGTGCCAACTCCCCGGCTAATGGAAATAGTCTTTTCGTATTCACTCTTGAAGAACACAATTTCATTTTTTAATAAACGTTATTAAATCTTATCTCAGTCTTCTCTGTTCCAGTGGGTATTGTCCCTGTGTCTCAAATCTGTCTTCATTACTGTAATTTCCATCCCCTACTGCATCTCGTTGCTACACTACACTAGCTACCTGCCAAGCTTTACCCAAAACAGCACTCAGGATTGTAACAGCAGCATAACACATGTTTTGTACAGAATTATCTTTTTTAATCATTTTCTTTTTACTCTAGCACTTTCCCTGATATTAGGCTACCTGGTCTGTAATTCTCTCTGTTTTCTCCCACTCCCTTTTTAAATAATGGGGTCGCATTTGCCACTCTCCATTCCGTAGGACCTGCTCCAGAGTCTATCGAATTGACCACCAATGTATCCAATATTTCCAGAACCACTTCCTCTCATACTCTGGGATGTAGATGATCAAGCCTGGGGATTTGTCAGCATTTTGTCAGCCTTTGTCGGCATTGACCCCAGTGATTCACAATATATATTAATAATTTACATGAGGGAACTAATTGTAACATCTCCAGGTTTGCAGATGACACAATGCTGGGTGGGAGAGTGAGGTGTGAGGAGGACGCAGAGATGCTTCAGTGTGTTTCGAACAGGCTGAGTGAGAGGGCAAATAGCAGGTGGATTATAGTGTGGATAAATGTGAGATTTTCCAATTTCGTGGCAAGAACAGGAGAGCAGATTATTATCCAAATGGAAATAGATTGGAAAACCAGGAGCTGCAACCAGACCTGGGCGTTCTTGTGCACCAGTCACTGAAAGTTAAGCATGCAGGGGCAGCAGGCAGTGAAGAATGGAAATGGTATGTTGGCCTTCACAGCAAGAGGATTAGAGTACAGGAACAGGGATGTGTTGCTGCAATTGTACACGGCCTTGGTGAGACTACCCCTGGAGTATTGTGTGCAGTTTTGGTCTCTTGATCTGAGGAAGGATGTTCTGATTGCGGAGGGAGTGCAGCAAAGGTTTACCATACTGATTTCTGGGATGGCAGGACTGGATGCCTACCCTGAAGAAGTTACCCTCCTCCCTCCAGACAAACCTCAGGGAATCTCTCTCCCACTGCAACTCTCTCATAATCTCCTCGGCCTTGATCCATCCTCCATCCGCCTCCCCCTCTCTCCCTATTTATTTCAGAACCCTCTTCCCCTCCCCCATTTCTGATGAAGGGTCTAGGCCTGAAACGTCAAGTTTTCCTGCTCCTATGATGCTGCTTGACCTGCTGTGTTCATCCAGCCCCATGCTTGTTATCTCTGACATATAAAGAGACTGGTTTGGTAGGACTATAATCGCTGGAGTTTAGAATTATGAGGAGGATCTCATAGACATCTAATAAATTCTAACAGAGTAAATGCAGGAAGGATGTTCCCAATGATCACAGTGTCCGGAGCCAGAGGTTACAGTCTAAGGACCCAGGGTAGGGTGTTTAGGACTGAGAGGAGGAGAAATGTCTTTACCCAGATAACATAATTATTCTTGTACTATAGGTTTCTATTTATAAAATTCAAATATTACCAGTGTTTTGTAAAGTTTTAGCTAACCATACTTTGAAGGAATTATGTAGCTCAATACTTACTGACATTTTTTCGCTTTTCAGGAAATGTATTCTACTACTGTTTAATTTCAGTATTACTTCACACTAGTCCTCATTAAATTGTACCTGTCTCCTCTATCTCCATTTACTAACTAACTTGACTACATTCTCCTCAATAAGTACATAACTGGTTAGTAAAGCAGAACAGACTTTAATTCTGTGTCAAGGTGACAGACTGTTAACTGTCCTCTGAGGTGGACTAGAAACGACTAAATTGTTTCAAGATTATAATAAAGGTTCACAGGATAATCCCACATGGACTGTAGCAGCTCAAGAAGATGACCACCATCTTCACAGAGCAACTAGTGATGAGCCTGTAGCGTATCTCATCAGTGCCATACTCATACAAGCAATACGTCACAAATTACCCTTCATTTACTCTCAAAGCAACAGGTATTTTTGTCTGCAATAAATTCCTAGATTATATGTTAAATTTCCTTTTTAGGTTTGGGGGATGTGGTGATCTAGTGGTAATAGCGCTGCACTAGTAACGTCAGGCTTATGTTCATAAGATCCTAAAACATCAGCGCAAAAGTAGGCCAATCAGCCCATCTCCCTAATTCTATTCAAAATCCTATTCTATTCCATATAGTCTGCTCCACCATTCAATGAGGTCATGGCTAATATGATAAACCTCACCTGCACTTTCCTGCCTTTCCCCCATAACTCTGGATTCTTTACTGATTAAAAATCTATCTGACAGAGGATTGAATCTCACCTTGGCAGATTGTCCCCGTGTATCTGCTGCTTTTGTCCTTTTAAGTTTCAGAGGTGAGTTTTAAAGGTGCCGTTGAAGGAACCTCGGTGAATTTCTGCAGTTCATCTTGTAGATAGTTCACACTGCCACTATTGAGCTTCAGTGGCAGAGGCAGTGGATGTTTGTAGATGTGGCATCAATCAAGTGGGCTGCTCTGTCCTGGATGGTGTCAAGCTTCTTGAGTGTTGCTGGAGCCAGGCAAGGAGTATTTCATCAGACTCCTTGTAGATGGCGGACAGGCTTAGGGGAGTTAGTTGCCACAGTATTCCTAACCTCTGACCTGCTCTTGTAGCCCCTGTGTTTCTGTGGTGAGTCCAGTTCCATTTCTGGACACATCCCAGAATAAGTGTCTCCAACACCTTTCCTACCACTAAAAATCACCCTTCCAGACAAAAGATTTCCAAGACCTGATTTCTTCCTTCATTCCCTGGATTCAGGAATTACCAGGAAGGCCAGAATTTGCTGTCCATTCCTCATTACTCTTGTACAATTGAGTGAACTGCATGGCCACTTCCCTGGACATACGAGATCAGTCGCTTTGACCAGGGTGTGAGGTCACATCATGACCCAGACCAGGTGAAGCTTTCCTTTCCTAAAGGCCTATAGCGAACTAAATGAAGAACATCCCATCAGTGCCATGTTAATTGGCACAATGGGAGCACATTTCCAATGCCTAACCTCTATTTAGTGAAGCAGAAAGATTTAGAGGTGACCTAATCAAGATGCATAAAACATTAAAAAGGTTTGATAGAGTTTGGAGAAACTATTTTCTCTGATATTGGAGTAAAGGCAAAAGGGTATAAATTTAAAACTAAAAAAAGTTGGACTGTACCAGGGTGATGTCAGGAAGCACTCCTATGTACAAAGGGCAGTAGAAATCAAAAACTTCCTTCCCAAAAAGGTTGTGGGTTTTGAGGTCAATTTGGATTTTTCAGCTTCTACATCCGAGATGGATTTTTTGTTGTTGAGTTGGGGTCTCGAGGTAAATGGTGTTGAGAAACGGATCTCCGACAGTCTAATAACAAATCAGATTCATGGGCTGAATGGCCTTTTTCTGTTGCAAAGTTCCTGTCAGTTTTAAATTAAGCATTAAGCACAAAGTGAAGTTCAGTACATGGCAAAGTGATAGTGTGTCACAATGAACAACACATTTTCAATAATGACCTCATTGAACTATGACCTGTAACCAGCCTTTATCTTGAATTTTTACGATATGTAGCCACAAATTCAGCCTTGGACCAAACTGCTTTCAGCTTCTCATTAATGATGAAATATGAGCTGTATAAATTTGGCGTTAAGGTCCACAGCATCATGAAATAAGGCACAACAATCCTCCGTCTCCTGGTATCTGGTAAACCGCTACTGCCAATCCAAACTGCATTCACCCTATCACCAACCAGTTGGTGCAGAGCCAAAACCACTTCATACCAGCTGATACAGCTGTAGTGCGAATGCATGCTCCAAGTTCGAACCCCCACCTCGCCAAATGACAATGCACCATCCTAAAAGCACGTTTATTTTCCATCCTGATAATTTGCCCCGTTCATTCTGCAAAATCTAAACCCGAGAAAGAAAACAAACAACGTGTCCATTTCATTATCAAAGGCCTGAGCAATTATCCTGCTTGTAAAATCATCCCCTGCTACTTTCTTTCAGTCAGTGCATTGCACAGACATTTCTGGAGGCAACTACAATTCCTTTTAAAGCATTCTTAAGATTATTTGGATGACTACCATAAGCAAACTGTGCCCAGCGAGATTCAGCTCGTGGTGATAAAGTTTAATTATTTCCTGATATTCCACACATCATGGGCTGACTCCAGGAGACTGCTCTGCGCTTGTTTTGTTGGAAAATGTGAGTTTCAGGCAGGAGCTGGGTAGCAGCTGATTCATTTCCTCAGCGCTTCGTTCTGTCACTGGGGCTGCAAACACAGGCCATGATTGGAAGAGATGGTTGCAATGACACTGACAAGTGAATTCTGCAACCATCAACGCCAACCTGAAGTCTCAACGCTTTAATTGGTAGATTATTTTTGGGGGAAGATAAACAGGAAATATGGAGTAAAGGCAAGTCAATGGGAGTCCAGGTATAGCTTAACCATGTGCTAATTCTATAACTATTGATGGTTCAAAGTCCTGGAACTGTCTTCTGAACTGTGGGTGTACTTGTCCCCATGAACTGCAGCCCTTCAAGAAGTAACTGACTATCACCTGTAAGAGGCAATTAGGGATGGGCCGTAAATACGATAAATATAAGTAAACCCAGCACCCCCACATCCTATGAATGATTTTTTTAAAAACAATATTGAATGTTGGAACAGGTTTGAAGGGATAAACTACCTTCTCCTGTCCCTATGTGACTTTCTGCCTGATCAGTTTGTGCCTCTGCGGGCTGCACAATCTTACCAGCTTGACAGTATTACTATTTTGTGATTTCGGGTATTGCAAACTCAATACGAAATGTGTTGTCAAGGGGATCAAGGGTTACGGGGAGAAAAGGGGTTGAGAAACTTATCAGCAATGATTGAATGGTGGAGCAGACTCGATAGGCTGAATGGCCTTATTTCTGCTCTGATGTTCTATGGTCTTTTATTTATGGTCTTTGGGGAATTCATGGCACAAGAGAACAAAGAAAATTTGTTAGTTACCAGGCGGTTCAAGCATTTAAGTCTGAACTTGGTTCAGTCTGAGTTCCAGGAATCAATTTTTTTGTGCAATGGTGATAAATCACCAAGACCCCTTCCCCTCCAAAATGCTGCGATTGCTGGGGGTAATCTGATTCTTTCATGGCTGCAATTAATGGACTTTCTGTTCCTTAATGATACCAAAGGACAAGGGCAGGTAATTTTAGTTGAGATGTTCTAATTCAGTGCTGAAACAGTCACAAAGAGCTGAATGGCCTCCTCCTGTTCCAATGATTACTCAGCATTTTCAACAAATCCCTTCAATTCCAATGAATAGAGTTTGTCGCAGGTCTCCTGCCCAATCATTCGAAACCTCTTCACCAAGAGTCTGTGTCCTTAGGGCACTTTGCTGACCTTTAGGTTAAATAATATATTATTTAACTACTACTCATCAACTGGTTCAATTTAACAGCATGCCATAAACACAGCCTTGGCAAAGGCAAATTCAACAGAACAGATTTCCCTCACTTGCTGTCTCCTCCAATCCAGGAGAAGGAATACCAACAGAATAAATCTAGCAGCAGAGACAGAATTCAAACACTTACAGCAGCAGAGACAGACAGCTTGAATTCCAAAACCCAACTTCAACAACTGAAAACAAAACTAAAACCCTGAGTCTGTATGAGCTTGACTCCACTCACTCATGCTTCTTTTGTCTAATGACAAAAAAACCCACAACTATTTACTCTGCTTTCCCTGGAGCAGACGCCTCGGCACCAGGTTTACAACGTCCCCTCTTCAACAGAAACAGGACAGAAGAAATTCCTCTTAAAGGCACATCTCATCACATAATATTGACTGAGGCTTTGTCTGATTCGTACCAAGACCATCAATATGCTACAAAATCTTCACTAGGGTGAAGTAATCAATCCCAAAAAAGGATTAGCTGTGTAACAGAATATTGTCCATTTAACTGGATGAGTGCAGATCAACCACAACAACAAGACAAAGGAACTGCTTAATAGGCATTTCATCCATCACCTTCAATATTCACTCCCTCCACCACCAACACTCAGTCGCAGCAGTGTATACCATATACAAGATGCACTGCAAAATTGACCAAGGATCCTTAGATGGCACTTTCCAAAGCCACGATCTCTAGCAGTAGTTTACTCCTGCTTTATCAATGATCATAGATCATAGAGTCCTTACAGCGTGGAAACAGGCCCTTCGGCCCAACAAGTCCACACCAACCCTCAGAGCATCGCATCCAGATCCATCCTGCTATAACTCATGTCATAATCCCATCCCTAAACACTGTGGTCAATCTAGCATGGTCAATCCGCCTAGCCTGCACATCTTTGGGCTGTGGGAGGAAACCAGAGCACCCAGAGGAAACCCGTGCAGACACGGGGAGAATGTGCAAACTCCACACAGACAGTCATCCGAGGGTGGAATTTAACCCGGGTCCCTGGTGCTGTGAGGTAGCAGTGCTGACCACTGAGTCACCGTGCCACCCATGATGCTCACATCCCATGAGCACACAGCAGATCTAGCACGTGAGCCAATGATGTTCACACTCAAGAACCTTAGAGATGTTCATAATAATTTGGAAATGCACTGAATTCCAAGAAAAAGACCAAAAGCCCATAAGATGAGGAGCAAAGGTAGGCCATTCAGCCCATCGAATCTGCACTGCCATTCAATGAGTTTATGGCTGATCTGATAATCCTCAACTCAAAGGCAAAGCCTTGATCCTGGTGCTGTGTTTCAGACTGTTCATCACTGGATTTTGGGTGAGTTAATGGATGCAGTGACTCAGTTAAAACCTCCCCCACCCTCCACCCTCCAATCTCATGACACCCCAGATTTTAACTCAACTGATTAATTCCATTGCTAGATCAGCGACCTCTTCTGATGACTCCTCAGGTATTTTCACATCAGGGGAAGGAAATCCAGGAGCCCTTTTCCCAAAACATTCTGGATGCTGGCAGGCAATTGGAGCTTTCAAAACCCCATTGGTGAGAGTTTTCTTGGATCAAAAGTAGCAGGGGAGGCAATGGCCTCGTGGCATTATTACAGGACTGTTAATCCAGAGACCCAGATACCGTTCTGGTGACCCGTGTTCAACTCTCACTACAGTTGATGGTGGAATTTGAATTCAATAAATATCTGGAATTAAGAGTCTGCCAGTGACCATGAATCCACTGCCGATTGTTGGAAAAACCCATTTGGTTCACTAATGTCCTTTAGGGAAGGAAATTTGTCATCCTTACCTGGTCTGTCCTATATGTGACTCCAGACCCACAGCAATTAGGGAAATCTGAGCAATTAGGGGTGGGCAATAAATGCTGCCTAGCCACAATGCCCTCATCCTGTGAATGAATAAAGGAAAAAAACATGGAGCAAGGAATGGGAAATAGGATTGAGGTGCTGATGGACCCCATGGCAGAGCAGGTTCAAGGATTTTTGCCCCTTCTAGTTCCTATTTTTTGAAGGTCATACTCTCACCCCCACAATCATTGGAACTTCCTGCATTTGGACAGGCTGCCCCACACCCACCATAACTGCTGTTATATGTTTTAAACCCTCCAGGTGAGAAATGTTTCTGCTAGAGAACAGAATATCTTTACATTCCAAGTGTTCTCAACTAGGGTGAGAGTTTTAAAAATGCCAACTTCCCTAAACAGTGTCTACCTGGACTCTGATCACCAGAAATTCAGTTCTTGATTATACTTTTGGGATGTGATACCAATTCAGAGTCACTTGGGATCGTTAGTACTTTTCAGTCTCCTCTCCACCTATCCTCTCCTCTATCCGCCTCCCCCTCTCTCCCTATTTATTTCAGAACCCTCTTCCCCTTCCCCATTTCTGATGAAGGGTCTAGGCCCGAAATGTCAAGCTTTCCTGCTCCTATGATGCTGCTTGGCCTGTTGTGTTCATCCAGCTCCACACCTTGTTATCTCGGATTCTCCAGCATCTGCAGTTCCTATTATCTCTGACTCACATTATCCTAATGACCAACATGTCACATTCTGGGTGTCACAGAATTACTACCACACAGAAAGAGGTTATTCAGCCTACTGAGTCTGCACTGACCCTCTGAGGAACATTTCAACCTATCCCCACAACCTCACCTTTCCCGTGGCCGATCCACCCAGCCTGCATATCCCTGGACACCAAGGGGCAATTTAGCACAGCCAATCTACTAACGTTTACATCTTTGGACTGTGGGAAGGAAACCAGAGGACCCAGAGGAAACCCACCCACGCACATATAGGGAGAATCCACCCAGACAATCACCCAAGGCTGGAATCAAACCCAGAACCCTGGTGTTGTGAGACAGCAGTGCTAACCACTGAGCCATCGTGCCACCATGTATCACTTTATTATTCTGCATTGATCTGTAATCAGTGAGATGTTTTCTCAACTTATATTCAATCATGACCAACGATCAGATGTTCTTGATCTCATAGATATCCCTCCCTTACAGCCCCACCATCTACAGCTTCGAAATCAGAACCTGAAAGGATGAAGTCCAATTAGAAGCTGCCTGTGTAAGCACCATTTATGGATAAAAGCCCAGCTACAAACCATATCCTCCTGTCCCATCCAATCTTTCTACTGACTGGCTAACTGAACAATTATCTCAATCAGTCCTGTCCTCACAGTAACGAGTAAATAGGCTTCAAAGGCAGCGCACATCAGCTTCCAGTTTAACACCAACCTTTGTTTAACAAAGATCAAACTGACAAACTGTAATTTTGGGATTTGAACTCACATTGTCTGGATCATTTTTCCGGGAGACAGCTGCATCCAGAGTACATCACCGAGTGTCACAGCCCAGATGGTGGCCATTTCGCCTGTTGTTCCTGTGCTGGCTCTGAAGGGCTGACTCAATTGGTGCCACTCCTCGGTTTTTCTCTCAGGGCTTTGCAAATGTTTACTTTCGAATGATTCAGTCCAGTTCCCTTTTGAATGTTCCTATTGAATCTGCTGCCACTGCATTTTCAGGCAGCGCACTCCAGATCACAACAACTCACTGAGTGAAATGAAAATCTCCTCATCTCACCTCTGGTTCTTCAGCCTATGATCTTAAAGCTGTGTCCCCCTGGTTACCTATCCTCCTGCCACTGTTTCTCATCATTCACTGAGTCAAGTCCCTTGTAGTTTTGAACACCTCCAGGGAAGAAAGAAGAAAGAGATGACTTTTACCTTAAGCTCCTCAAATGGTTCAGTAAATAAATATTGATTCATATTGACTAGGAACAGATCTAAGGTTCAATCCCCTAATGGTGCAACTGTTCAGTGTGCTCCTCAATGAGGCAAATCAATTAGAGTGCGTTCCCAAACCAGATCTAAAAATGGCCCGATGATCCCCTTCAGCCAACAACCTGCCAGGATTCAGGATCTGAACTCAGACACAGTCAGAGAATGGTTAGCTTTGCTGTACCTGCAGGGGTCTGGTACCTTTGGAAGGGTTTGCCAGCAATGAGACACAGTGTCAGGAAGCAGGAAGAATATTAGACTGAGAAAGTAGATTACTCACAGCTTGTCCTTGCACGTCTGAGTTCAGGAGAAACATATCCAAAACCTCCTTCTCCCACATGGCCATGTGTTTCAAATTAACTGGCATCCAAATTATCTCAAGTAGTTACAGATTGTATTCTACAAAAGAGAAATTCACATCCTGAAAAACATATATGTTCAGCAGTTTTAATTCTCTGTTTGCTCATGAGGAATTTAATTAACACCATTATTAGTTACGCAACTTGGGATACTTCTAATTGTTACATGAAGTTCTGCAGGCATTATGATGCAATGAATTTTCTTTCCAAAACAGAAGACTGAAAGACAACATGGTCGCGGTCTGAAGGATTCTGCAAGGGTTTGATGGAGTAGACATAGAGAAGATGCTCCTGTTTGCAGGTGACGTTATAATTGAGGGCCATAAATATCAGATGGTCGCTAATAAATCTCAGGAGGAGTTCTGCAAAATCAGCTTGGTACAATGAGTGATTGGGATGCAGAATTCATTCCCATAGGTTCCAGAGGTAATATTTATGGGAAGCTAAATAAGGATCTAAGGGTGAATCAAAGGGTGAATCACATTGAAGAGATGGGAGCAAACCAGCTTGAAGTCAGACACCACTTTCACCAGATGGACCGAATGGCCTGTTTCAATAATGTAAATGCTACAAACATTCTATATAGATATCACACCGTATGATGTAATTATAGACCTATCCATAGATTGTAATTAATTAATGTAAAATTGCCCTGTAAGTACACTCTGGTTCACAAAGGGAGGTGCTGATGGTGGCCATGCTCACTGTGGTTTCCCAGGATTCATTTCAAACAACTTCCCTGATTTACCAAGGTTTTATTTTTAATCTTTTCCTTGTCACTCCCAAATGTTTTGGGTGGAACGATATGCAATGATGTACACCTTTCACAAACATCAGAAACCCAAAAAGGACTGATAGCCAATGAAGCACTCCGCAAGTGTTTGGAAGTCGCAGGCAATGTTCTGTAGGAAATGAAGCAGCCAATTTACAGGCAGCAGGCTTCCACAAACAGCAATGGGATTGTAACTGGGTCTTCTGTTTAAACAATGCTTGCTGAAGTATAAATATTCACCAGGAGATAGGGGTCACCAGCTGTCCTTCTCACAAATACCCCACCGCAAAAATACCACCGTAAAATACACCATAAAATACGCCGTAAAATACCACCGAAAAATCTTTCATATTCACTCGGAGGGCAGATGCACCTGAGGTTTAAATTCCCATCAGAAAAACAACACTTCTGACAGTGCGGCACTCCCTCAGCACTGACCCTCTGACAGTGCAGCACTCCCTCAGCACTGACCCTCCGACAGTGCGACACTCCCTCAGTACTGACCCTCCGACAGTGCGGCGCTCCCTCAGCACTGACCCTCTGACAGTGCGACACTCCCTCAGTACTGACCCTCCGACAGTGCGGCGCTCCCTCAGCGCTGACCCTCTGACAGTGCGGCACTCCCTCAGCACTGACCCTCTGACAGTGCGGCACTCCCTCAGTACTGACCCTCCGACAGTGCAGTGCTCCCTCAGTACTGACCCTCCGACAGTGCAGTGCTCTCTCAGTGCTGTTACCCTATAATCTGTCAGCAGTGGGGCTTGAACCCATGACATTCCAAAACACCTCCCATTGAGTCAAAGCGGCAGCAGTTAAGAGATAGATCAATTCTTGCATCAGTACAGTAAGCCCCATTCCAGAACCTTCCACCTTTGACAGAATATTACGGACTGTTGACAGTGACCGCAATTGTTAATGATCCTAATGGATTCTATGTCTATCGTGTTGTCATTGATTCCCTTTTAATTTCCATCAAACTGATGTCATTCAGGGTTGTATGATGCAGTGGTAGTGTCCCTACCTCTGAGCTAAGAGTCCCAGGCTTTGGCCCCACTTGTTCCTGATGTGTGTCATAACAACATGAATAGGAAAGTTTTAGAGGGATATGGGCCAAACACAGGCAAGTGGGGCTACTTCAGTTTGGGAAACTGGGTCAGCATGGACGATTTGGACAGAGGGGCTGTTTCCATCCTGTATGACTTTACGACTCTACCTAAGAGTTGGTTTATAAGGAAAATATCTAAATCCTGGTCTGATTCAGAAATTAATAGATTGCAGTCTAATTATTACATCAATTGTGTGATCTTTGCTGTAGTTCAGTCAGCTCAGTTGGCTGGACAGCTGGTTTGCAAGGCAGAGTGATGTTATCCCTTCCTGTACCAGCTGAGGTTACCATGAAGGACTCTTCTTCTCAGCCTCTCCCCTCACCGGACATGTGTTGATCTTCAGGTTAAACCACCACCAGCCGTCTGTCTCTGATGAGAGAGTCGCCCTGTTTTCTGGCACGACCATGGCAACTTTACCTTTGACATAGTCTGTTTTCCTTTGTCTCTGTTCACTTCCTCTGAAGGCAGCATCTCGTCTTTGTGTTCTCATTCTCTCGTTACTGATTTGTCTTCGATTGCTTGTCTCGCAAAATCTCTTCTCCCTCTTGTGCCAGAGAGCCAAATCAAAATATTTATATAAGCGACAGAAATGCCAATCTGCACTGATCAGTGTTTTAGTTAATAGTTGCCTGATCTGTTTTGGAAAAGGAATAGTGAGATTGGAAATAACAGAGTAAAGCAATGAGAGTAGCAGTAGAATGGAAGGTTTAAAGGAGATTCCTTTCCATATTTAATACCTCAACATTGATCTCAGGACATTCTAAAAAAAAACCAAATAAGTACTTGTGAAGTTCTGGTCTTATTAAGTAAGAAAATCAACAGCCAAATCGAGCAGAGCAAGATCTAACCTGGTTCTGTATATTATGAATGTTTCATGTTCAGCAGTGCCCTACTACCTGAATGGGGGAACAGCTTTCATTTTTCTGCTAAAATTTTACAGAAGGACCTGAAAACAGATCTCTGACTCTGAGGTCAAGATATTTGTCCACAGCTGACACAGGGCAACAATTGCCAGCCCTTGCCATGCACACCCATGTCCGCAGAATGACCAAAAAGAAAATTATCACTAAAATAACATTTTGGGGAATTAATCAAAGCCTTCATGCACGATGATACTGCAGCAAAATATCACAGTCTGAGTGCTTGAAACTGCTGATACTTCTGTCAGACCGGTATATCCCTGTTAGCAACCCTTAAACTCACCTCTTTCTATGTTCTTGCATTGCCATGTCAATACAGCAGATTATACAGAGACAAGCATCACGTAATTATTAAACAGCTGCAGGCTCGAGAAAACCTCTGGCAATATGGAAAGCAAAACATCAGTCCCTTCTTCCTTGCAATTCCCCACAAGAATTGACTTGTCATACAGAACTCTGCCAGAGTTCCCAGTCCAAAAAAAAATCCATCAACAGCTAAACAACAGGATGTAAAATAGCAGTCTCACATGAAAGGCAACCATTTCATTTTAGGACTGGGATGATCTTCAAACCGTACACTCACCCTTTAAAGAAAAAAACCAATGTTGAATTCCCTTGACATTACGAGCGCATCTCCTTCATCAGGTCTGTCTGTCTCTTTTCACCTTGCTCTGTTTCTTTTCTTCCCTGTCTTATTCCTCACACTGCTTCCATTTCATTCTTTCTCTACATTTTATTATCTCTCTACCTCACCCTTTCAGTATTCCCCTCTTTCCTTCTTACTCTCCGTCTGTCTCTCAAAGTCTCTCGTTTTGTCTTTCCTTATATATGTGAGACTGAACTAATGAAGGGCAGTGAATTGTATTTATCCAGCGGAGACAGAAAAAGATATTCTAAGTGTAACTCTAACTTTGGCAAGATCCAGTTTTCCTTTTCCCTTTCGGGCCAGGTGCCAATGTTTAATCAGCATTTCTATTATCAGGATTATACGATGCTAAAATGCTTGATGAGTTTATCTTGCCTGTCAGATGTTGCGGTCCTGTGATTGTTGTGAACATACTCTCATATATCTGAGAACTTCCTCTGTAACTATCACGACATCATTAGCACTCCTCTCTCAAGGTGGACATGAATTGCAGCCTAATCCAGCAACTGCAAAGTTTTACAAATCATCCCAACAACTCCCCACTCCGGTGTCTATCAAGAAGTTGCTAAGCAACATTAGATGCAACTATTGTCTCTGTGGAAATTTGTTTTCAATATTCAAATTGTCAACCTGTAAACAGCTCTCAACCAAGTTGTCCTCAGCATGTCACGCTACTTCAAATGGTCAGGAATGACCTCATGATAATTTACAAAAATTAACATTTCAATTCATTTGAATTTGACATTAATTTCTAATCTCAAAGCCCCTCAAACTAAGTTAAAATGTTGTCAAGCTATGTTGTTATGCCTATTAGAGTGTTCACTACTGACTTTACAGAACAAAATTCAACTTATCACCAAATATCCCATTTCAAATGCTTTTATACTTTCAGCGTAAATCAAACCTAAGCTGATTTTTAACTGACTACTGCTTTGAAGTCATTGCCCAGCAGTCTTGATTTTCAATGGTCAAATCAGCACGAAGATGATTTTTAGAGCCTAGCAGTGTGGAATTTTAAAAAAACCCAACTTGACAGGATACATAATTTTCAGTGAGAAACGTTATTCTCTTGCTGGCCTCTTAATCCTCAAAGAGTTGGAACCCCACAGTTTGACCAGTTCACTCAGGCAAATTTTGAGTTTGACAGAAATCTTAACTGGTATTCAAGCTGAGCAGTAACACAGAGCTATGTATGTTAAAAAAATCTATCTGGCACACAGCCAAATTCGAGCAACATTTGGGACTTTTCATAATATTTGATGAAACTGTTCACAGTGACCTTCACCGGAGAATTGACCTTCTATGCAATCCCTCATTTCTCTGTTAGAAACATGTTTGAATTTGCTGCAAAAAGCTTTGTAAAATATCAAAGAGAACATTCCTTTTCAGTCAATAAGATCTTCAAATAGAAGATAAATTTCTTGTGCTGCCTATTAATTCCATTTAAGTATTTGGATGTCTTTTTGATTTGCATTTTTAAGATATGAATAAATAAAACAAAATCCAAAAGTCACCCCTCCCTAACACAGTTCAGCAATGGAGTGTACAACTCCTTACCTTTGCAGTAAAGAACCCAGATCACTTGAAGACAAAGGTGCTAATTTCTCAAGTTCAAATGGAATCTCATACATGCAGTTTGTTACTTGTAAATAAGAGGGTATCTCCTCAGCTAGACAGAAAAAAAGGATTCCAAATAATATTCTTCACTTTTCCAAAATATTTTCACTGTCCCTGTTATATTATGCATGGATTCACAGCCAGTTATATGTTCAGTGTCTAGCTGTTCCTTCTCATTATTTTTATTTAAACGCCGCCAATGTTTAATATTTTCAGTATGAGTTGAGTATGGGAATGTACGATCAAGTCATCGGGAATCAGTACAGAGCAGAGAGGAATCAAACAAATTGCCAACATTACTCTTCTGCTAGCCCAATAGCCATGCACAGTAACTTCAAAGGGATACCTATGCCAGTAGTTTGTCAAATAGCTCAGTTGCTAGCTCAGGAACACAAAGTTCCATCACTAATTTTTTGTAGACATTTTTTAAAACATGGATTGCATTTTATCAGGGGTACAGTAATGTTATGATAATGGAATGTGAAAAGGCCAGTTAGCCCCCTAGTCTGTTTCACTAGAGAGTAAGATCATGGTTGAACGGTGATGCAACCCCTGCACACTGTTAGATTATAGGGTGAGCAAACCCAAGGAAATAAAGGCAGAAAATGTTTGAAATAATCAGCAGCATTTGTGCTGTGTGAAACACAGTTAATTCTTGATCAGAGGATTAATAATTCGGGAAACGTAAGGTCAAATTCTACCACAGGAATTTAGGAATAAAAATTCAGTTTCTTTTTAAATGTGAGAATAAAAAATTGGTACAAATAAGAGTTAAATTGTTATTAAAATTTATCTAGATTGTTAACGTCCCTTAGGGAAGGAAACCTGCTGTCCTTCCCTAATCTGGCCTCTACGTGACTCCAGCACTATGTCAATGTGGCTGTCTCGGAACATTTTACTGCAGCGAAGGTGTTACATAAATACAATTTGTTGTTGTTTCACGATTGCCTTCTGTGGTGGCCTGCAAGACACTGAGTGATATCAAACACCCAATCAGCCCACTACCTCATTCTCTGGGAATCTTCATTCTTTTGCTGCCCATCCTGAATTGCTCTTAAACTAAGTAGCTTCCTAGGTTAAGAATCAATCACATTGCTGCGCATCTGGAGTCACATGTAGGCCAGACCAGAAAGGGCCATAATATTATAGGCTTCAGATCAGAGTTCAGGATTAGCATGTTCCTCTAAGGATGGAAGTTAAGGATGGCAAGATTCAGGAATGCTGGATGACAAGAGATATTGAAAGTTTAGTCAAAAAAGGAAAAGAAAGTATATCTAAGGTTTAGGAAACTGGAATCAGATAAGGCCCTTCAGGAATATAAAGGAATTAGAAAAGCACATCAATAAGGAATTAGGAGGGCTAAAGGGGGGGGCCATGAAATGTCCTTGGTAAACAGAATTAAGGAGAGTCACAGGCATTTCACACGTATGTTAGTAGCAGGAGAGTAGCAAGGGAAAGGGTAGGTCCACTCGAGGACAAGGGAGAGAATTTATGTGTGGATCCAGAGGAAGTGGGTGAGGTCCTTAATGACTACTTTGTATCAGTATTCACCAAGGAGAGGGATGTGGATGATAGTAAGGTTAGGGAGGGGTGTGCTAATATTCTGGGGCATGTTGCTATTAAGAAGGCAGTGGTGTTGGGTCTCTTAAAAAACGTTGAGGTAAATAAGTTCCCAGGCCCAGATGAGATCTATCCCAGGATACTGAGGAAAGGAAAGTAGGAGATTGCTGGGACCTTGATAGAGATTTTTGTATCCTCTTTAGCCACAGGTAAGATCCCAGACACTGGAGAATAGCTAATATTTTTCCTTTGTTTAAGAAGGGCAACAGGGATAATCCAGGAAATTATAGGCTAGTGTGCCTTAAATCAGTGGCAGGGAAATTATTGGAGAAGATTCTTAGGGGCAGGATTTGTTCACATTTGGAAAAGATTGCAATTATTAGGGATAGTCAGCATGGCTATGTACAAGGGAGGTCTTGTGTCACAAACTTGATTAAGTTTTTTGCTGAAGTAACAAAGATGATTGCTGATTGTAGGGCAGCGGATGTTGTCTAGGTGAACTTTCCCTAAAGCATTTGACAAGGTCTCTTATGATTGGCTGGTCCAGAAGATTAAGTCACATTGGATCCATGATAATTTGGCAAATCAGATACAAAATTGGCTTGGTCATAGAAGACAGAGGGTAGTTGTGGGGATGTCTTTTTCTGACTGGGGGTCTGTGACCAGTGATGTTCTGCAAGGGTCAGTGTTGGGACCTCTGTTGCTTTTAATTTTTATAAATGATTTGGAAGAAAATGTAGGTGGTCTGATTAGTAAGTTTGGAGACAACATGAAAATTGGCGGCAATTGGGGATAGTGAGGAAGGTTTTCAAAGGATACAGCAGGATATAGATCAGCCGGAAAGTTAGACAGAGAATGGCAGATGGAGTTTAATCCAGTCAAGTGTGAGGGAATACATTTTGGGAGATCAGATTTAAAAGAAAAGTATACTGTTGACAGCTGGAGGAGTATTGATATATAGATGGATCATGGGTGCAAGTCCAAAGTTCCCTGAAAGTGGCAACATAAGTGGATAAGGTGGAAAAGAAGGTGTATGGCATACTTGCTTTCATCATTCAGGGCACTGAGTATAAAAGTTGGCAAGTCATGTAGCAGCTGTATAAAACACACGACTATACTTGATAAAACATGTTCCTACGTGTCATCCACAAACTTACTTATCGCCTCCTCCGCCACAATCATTTATATCTATCATGGTCAATACGGGACCCAGCACTGATCCCTGTGGTACACCACTGCACATTGGCCTCCAGTCACACAAACAGCCTTCTATCACCACCCTCTGTCTCCTACCACGAAGCCAATCTCGGATCCAACTTGCCAAGTTATATGTTGTATCAAAGCTCCTAGAAACAATTCAAACTTAAGCAGCTTTTGAAGAGGTCAATTCAACCTCAAACTGCTCCGGGCAATCAGGATAAGAACAATTCATCTGAAGGAGAAGCAACCATTTCAATCCACGATGGACCAGCAGGATGGTGGGAGAGATCCCCTTCCTGACTATCAGCAGCAGCGGGAGCGGTTCCTTCCCGGGTGGGGGTAGGGGGGGAGGTGGTTAGCAATGGTGGCAGCAGTTCCTTCATGGAGTGTGGATGGCAATGGGGAACAGTCCCCTTTCCAGAGTGGGGGTTGGCAGTGTCGGGAGTGGTCTCCCACCCGGAGTGTTGGTAGCAGTGGGAGCAGTTCAGTCCCGGAGTCGGGGGGGTGGGGGCTGGGGGGAGAATTGGCAGCAGCAGGTTCCTTTGCTGAAATGGCAGTCCCAGGAGGTGGCATCATCCAGAACGAGGCCCTGGCTGTTTCGGTGCCATGGACCTGATGTCGGGTTTGAACCCAGTTCAGGACCCAGCAGCTTCAGCGGTGGCTGCATTGCTGAAATCAGCCCATTGCACAGTCATGGAGGTGAGGACATTGGTGGAGGCAAAATGGTGGTACGGTTCCAGTGGTGGTGGCACACGTCCAGGACATCATTGGGCCCAAGTACCTGACAGCGGAGGCTGTAGTGTTCCAGCTGCGTGTGGGGACCCTGAACACCTGAGTGATCACAGGCTGAGGGATGGACTTTGTGGCTTTGTTTTTCTGGGTCGGAAATCACACGACACCAGGTTATAGTCCAACAGGTTTATTTGAAATCACAAGCTTTCAGATCCTCACTCCTTCTTCAGGTGTTAGTGAAAAAGGCAGTATCAGACATAGAATTTAAAGTACAACCAAAAAAAAAACAGATGCTGTAAATCAGGAACAAAAACAAAGTTGCTGGAAAAGCCTGGCAGATCTGGCAGCATTTGTGAAGAAAAAAACAGAGTTAACGTTTTGGGTCCGGTGACCCTTCCTCAGAACCTTCAGAAGAATTTATAAGTAAAAGATCAAAGGGTCACACCATTGATGAGGATGTACTAAACAAATCTAAGATGCAGTGAAATCTTTAATCAGTTAGAAGGTTTCAATTGATTAATATGAATATGCAAATCCCCAAATTCCTTTTAAGTTACTATCCTGAGAGAACTGAAGGCTCTTTCAGTGTAAAGAAGGCCATAGAGTCCCTACAGTGTGGAAACAGGCCTTTAGGCCCAACAAGTCCACACCAACCCTTGGAGCACCCCACCCTGACCCATCCCCCTAATCTACACACCCCTGAAAACTATGGGCAATTTAGCATGGCCAATCTACCCAGCCTGCACATCTTTGAACTGTGGGAGGAAACCGGAGCAAACCCACGCAGACTTGGGGAGAATGTGCAAACTCCACACAGACAATTGCCTGAGGGTGTAATTGAGCGTGGGTCCCTGGCACTCTGAGGCAGCAGTGCTAACCACTGAGCCACGGTGCCTTGCACATTTTAGGTCAGACAATGTAAGTTCGGTGTGAGACCTTGTTTAGAATCTGTTTGTGATTTAGTTTGGAGTCAGACTGGTTATATTTCTAAAGTAGGAATTTATAAAATGCCACATTGACTGACTGTCTATAAATTGTGTGTTTTTTGAACAAAATAAAATGTGTGTACAAATACAAATTCAAATTCACCGCATACATTCACATGTGTGTGTGTGTCTGTTTGTGTGTGTGTGAGAGAGTGTACAGTGTGGTGGGGTCACCTGTAGCGCGACATGATCCCAAGTTCCTGTTTGAGGCCGTCCTCATGGGGATTGAACTTGGCTATCAGCCCCTGCTCAGCGACTCTGCATTGTTGTGTATCCCACAGTCTGCCTTGGAGGACATTCCCCTGAAGGCTGTGAAGAACATGATGTAGTTTCTCCGCTCCCAGGAAGTACTGAATGGCAAAGGATACCCTATCGGATGTATCCCATGTCTGTCTTCTGAGGAGGTCATTAGGGTTTCTTGCTGTGGCACTTTGGAATTGGCGATCGATGAATTGAGCATTGTATCCATGTTCTTCACAGCCTTCAACACATTATCGATGATGATGAGCACCTCACCAAGATCTTCCCCACACCTCCATTTCTCACCTTCAAACAACTTTAGGATTTAATTAGTTGTGGGTTGAGGAGCTCACCCAACAACCTTCCTGCCCTCTACCTAATATGGGGGCAGGGTGGGGAGGGGAGAAAGAGGACTGGGCCAAATCAATCAATTACTCTCTCTATCAGCTGCTCCCTCACCATGTCCCAGAGAGAGGAAAGTTCTGCCCAAAGTGACAATCGCACAATGAATCTGATTATAAATGACTTTAATAAACATTCAGGAAATAGGCCATCCAATGTAACCCTTTCCATCTTAAGCAGCCCTGACCATCAGAGGGCCCGGCGTTTGGAAAGTAGACCCTTTCTGTAAAGCTACCTGGAAAAACCAGAGTTTATAAAGCTGTCAAGCCGAGACTGGGCTCTGTTTTATTCTCGATGTTTGTTTCACAAACACACACTCTCCTGAAATGACAGCACCCTCTACCTGACCGTCTCTGATATTACTTCCTTACTTTTGTATACACATTATACTGAGAGCTGCTTTCAAACTTTCCCTTTGAGACAAAATCGTCATCTCACCTTCAGGCTGACACCACACCAGCCTAGAGTCGCTTTTTCACTCTCTTTGTCTGTCGCCGGCTGCCAGGTGATTTTTAACCTTGGTTTCATTTCAGAATGCCAAGGGAGTGATATGTGGTCTTCTCAGAGGAGGAGCACTAAAAAAAAGTGGCCAAACTGACTGTGAACAAGAGCACGGGAAGAGGCCAGAGACTGCTTGGAAGGCGAGCTGTCAGAGTATTTTGGGGGAAAGGATGGACCCAGCAGGGAAGTCCCTTCCCTATCTGAAAGACCAGTGGGATGGTAGTGCAGCGCAGTTTCAGGCTAATTCCATGCACGGAGATTAGCTTCTACTCTGGTGCTCAGCACTTTGTGAGGATTAGTGCAGATGCTATTCTGCTTCTCCTGAAAAGCAGCACAGCAAGGGCAGGTTCCAACTGGGCAGCTGGCCGCTATAGAAACCGCATATTCTAAAGGTTCGCGCAAAATCAAGAATTTGAGGCTGTAACAGTATCATTTGGGCAAATCTGGCTTTACAAGAATGAGAAACAGAAACAAATTGCGGAAGAAACTCAAGCCTGTCGAGCAGCATCTGTGGAAAGAGAAACAGTGTTAAAGTTTTGTGTCGGTATGACTCTTCATCAGAAGTTTCTGTTTCTCTTACATTTCTCCAGCGCCAAGAGTATTTATCTTTTATTTTAAAAGTAAGATCCTATCCTATTTATCACAAGATCAATCTATGTTTTGAACATATTTCCCCTTTCTGAAGGTATGTTGTTTCGACCAGGAGAGTGGGTGCTAGTTTCTGGTTTAGATACAGAGTTTCTGACCCATGGTTTAAACTGGGACAATGTCCACCTGTTAGACACGGCCCAGATTTCATTTGTGCATCTGAACCTTTTTTTAAAACCAGATGGGTCAGAGTAGTGAGTGGCTTGTAGGGGAACTTGCAATGGGTGGCGTTCCCATATGTCTGCTGCCCTTGTCCTTCTAGATGGAAATAGTCATGGGTTTGGAAGGTGCTGTCTGAGGATCTTTGGTGAATTTCTGCAGCACATCTTGTAGACAGTACACACTGCTGCTACTGAGCGTCGGTGCTGGAGGGAGTGATTATTTCTGGATGTGATGCCAATTAAGCGACTGCTTTGTCCTGGATGGCATTGAGCTCCTCGAGTGTTGTTGTACATTTTAACAGAATCACCCTCAAAGGTTATCAAACAAAATTCCAAGATACTGTGTTGACACGAGGTTCATGAACCTAAACACTGATATCACCCTCTTAAGACTCAACATTTCTTTTTAACATCCTTGGATATTCCAACATGTTTCACAACTAATGGACAAATTTTAGACCATAGGAACTATTGTTACATTAACAAAGGTCATGGCCAAATGTGCACAGCAAGACCTCACAAACAGGAAAAGGAAATGAATGATTAATCCATTCACTGATGTAAGTTGAGCAGAATGCCAGCAAAACTTCCTGCTTTTCAATAAGGAAGTGAACAGGCAGGGCTTCTCACAAGACAGCTTTTTAATCAAAGCAGCTCTCCCTCAGGTGCTGCTTTAAGTTATTCATCCTGTCGAAGATTTCTGTCTGAGATGTTGTCACTCAATGAGATGTTCTGAAGCAAGAAGAGGGAATATGGATTAAGATGATGTAATATAAAGAGGTCAGGAGTGAAAGGAGTTTGGGTCATGGATCATGGAACCGTGGATTTCAGGGTCACAGATCATGATATGGAGGGAATCTTGAAAATTAAGACCTTAAGCGAAAGTCTTGTATACTACTGACAAGTATATTGAATGTGAGCAGACAGAGAGACAACGCTGATCTGATCCAGCAGCTGGAAGTGGGCTGAGTGAGAAACTTAAAGATTGACAACACAGAGGTGTGAGAAGGAGTGGAGGGGCAGTGGAAATTGCAGAAATAAGGCCCAAAACCCATAAATTGTGTGGGGTTAGTATCATATATCCCCAAAAATAGGAAAAAACTCCAAGAACTGTTTTGAAACACAAGAGAAACCCTTGGTAGAAATCACAGTGGTAAGGAAACCTTTGTAACCGTGATGTTGAATCCCCGTAGCCAAAAGCCCGCAACATTCTACTGTTGTGTCACTACAGACCAGAGACCAGCATATCATCATGACTGATAAAGGTTTACATAGAGTTTTCTCATTGCAAATATTGATAAAAATGTTGATATTGAATTTTATATTATAGCAGCACAGTGGCACAATGGTTAGCCCTGCTGCCTCACAGCACCAGGGACCTGGGTTTGATTCCTCCCTCAGGCAACTGCCTGTGTTGAGTTTGTACATTCTCTTCGCGTCTGTGTGAGTTTCCTCCAGGTGCTCTGGTTTCCTCCCACAGTGCGAAGATGTGCGGGGTAGGTGGATTGGCCATGTTAAATTGACTGTAGTGTCTAGGGGGGATATACAGGGATAGGGTAGGGGGTGGGTCTGGGTGGGATGCTCTTGGAGGGTCGGTGTGCACCCAAAGGGCCAAATGCCCTGCTTCCACACTGGAGGGATTCTACGAAAAAGTGTCAACGCGTTACCCGGTAACAATGATGGGTAACTATAAAGTAAACAAGTATATATCATACACACAGTCCTTCCAGGTGATAGACCGTAATAATTTGGAGATGTTCTCAAAGGACTCCACATCATGGCCATGAAACAATGATAGTGAAAGGAGTGAACATTAAAGTAGTGCAGACGGTGCTATTCAAACTGACTGCTTTGTCTGGTTCTTGAGTGTTTTTGGAGTCACACTCATTGAGGAAAGCGGACAGTATTTCATTTCACTTCCGACCTGTGTCTAATAGGAGATAGACCTGGGAGTTACCATTGACCAGAAACCCAACTGGACTCACATAAACACTGTGGCTACCAAAGCCGGTCAGAGACTAGGAATACTGTGGCAAGTACAACACTTCCTGACTCCCAAAGCCTATCCACCATCTCCAAGGCACAGGTCAGAAGTGTAATGGAACACTCCCCACTTGCCTGGATAAGTACAGCCCCAACAACACTCAAGAAGTTTGACACCATCCAGGACAAAGCAGCCTGTGATTCAGTTATAATATACAACAGCACACGAGGAGCTCAATGCAATCCAGGTCAAAGCAGTCGCTTAATTGGTATCACACCCAGAAGCATCCACTTCCTTCACTACCGACACTCAGTAGCAGCAGTGTGTACTATCTACAAGATGCACTGCAGAAATTCATCAAAGATCCTCAGACAGCACCTTCCAAACGCATGACCACTTCCATCTAGAAGGACAAGGGCAGCAGATACATGGGAACACCACCCCCTGCAAGCTCCCCTCCAAACCACTCACCATCCTGACTTGGAAATATATTGCCGTTCCTTCACTGTCGCTGAGTCAAAATCCTGGAATTCCCTACCTAATGGTATCGTGGGTGAACCCACAGCACATGGACTGCAGCGGCTCAAGAAGGCAGCTCACCCCCACCTTCTCAAGGGGCCAATAAATGCTGGCTAGCCAGCAACAACCACATCCCACAAATGAATGTAAAAAAACACAGTCACTGGGAAGCCATAGTGGTGAAATGTGTTGAATATCATCAGGAGGTGGTTAATTCCTCTCTTGCTGGACTTAGTCATCACCTGGCACTTGTGTGGCATAAATGCAAACTACCACTTTTCAGCCTAAGCCTGGATGTAGTGCAGGTGTTGTTGTATATGGACACAGACTGCTTCAGTACCTGAGGAATCACAAATGGTGCAGAACAATGTTCAATCATTGGTGAACATCCCCACTTCGGATCTTTTGATTGAGGGAAGGTCATTGGTGAAGTAGCTGAAGATGGTTGGGTCTAGGACATTACCCTGAGGAACTCCTGCAGAGATGTCCTGGAGCTGAGATGACTGACCTCCAACAATGTCAACCACCTTCCTATGGCCTTGAAAACAGTACAGTACAAATTCGTAGCATATTCCTGGCGTTTAAAGGTATGAATTATGTGAACAAGTTATATTTGGATTTGTATTCCCTTGACTTTAATAGTTTGAGAGATTATCATGCAAAGTTCTATGCAGTTAGAAGATTTGGAAGAAAGATGCAGAGAAACAATTTATTTGGTTGAGGAAATCCAAAACAAGGGAACATAATAACATAAGAACAAGGCAATATGGAAATGGAGAAACCTTTGTCTGCATAAAGAGAATACAAATTTCAAATTCTCTCTCCGAAATTGCTAGGAATGCTGGGGGACAACTGGTGCTTTCAAGACTGAAATAGTTTCCTTGATGTGAAAGGATAACAACCAATATGGAGCAAAAGCAAAACATTGGAGTTGAGGTATGGGTTAGTACAAATGGTGGATGGGCTAAATGGTCTCCTATTCCAATCTTCTTTTCTACTTTCAAAGTTCAATACAAAATGCAAATTGTTCTGGTGGGTGGCAATGGTATATTCAGGGTTTGGTAATTTCCTGTTTTGCTGAGCTCTGAGTGAGTTCAAATTTGTTTCTTGTTGCATCAATGTATCCACAGTAATGTTGCACACAGATTCGAAAGAATCAAATAAAACAGCAACAGGCTCGCAATAAACCGATGAAGGTTGTGAATTGGAATCAAGTTGTTGGCTCATACTTTGCAGAGAATCCTCTCTGACTCTCCCGAGTACAACAAACGGATTCCCACTTCCTGTTGTCGTCTGGACTGTTTGCTGGGAAATCTGCATTCTTTGCTGGTTTGCTCACAGTTTCTATAGAAACAAGTGGCCTGTCTCTCAAAGCAGGTTTGCACCCTGTCACGTTCTGTGAAATTATCAACACAGTGTTCAACATCCCAAGGAAAAGCAAAATTAATGTGCAGCTGCAAAAAGGATGCTTCAGAAGGAACGAAAGGGAACCTTTGTTTTCAAAATAAATAAGACTATAACCTGAATAGATACATTTACTCAGAGATTTGGCAGGTTAGAGACTGCCTTATGTTGTTGGAAATTTGGACAGATTGAAAAAGCTCACACTTTCAGATCTAAGCTTGTTGATCAAACCTGGATCCAAATTGTCACTGCATTCAATTCTGTATTCATCCAAAAAGACATGAGAGGCAAATTTTTTTACACAGAGGGTGGTTCACACGTGGAATAAACTTCCTGAGGAAGTGGTGGATGTAAGTACAATTACAGCGTTTAAAAGACATTTGGATCCATACATGAATAGGAAAGGTTGGAGGAATATGGGCCAGGAGAAGGCAGGTGGAACTAGTTTAGTTTGTGACATGGACAGGTTGGACTGAAGGATCTGTTTCCATGCCCACTCTATGACTGTAAATAAAGTACAAATTCAAGGAGGTACCAGTCCTTGTTTCAAAGGCAGTAATTGCATTAAGTAAGGATCTCAAATAAATAATCTGCATAAGGAACAATGTCATTAGAGAACATCTGATCTGACCATTCACGTCAGCATCACTGAAAATTATTTAAAAATGTTGCATGATGGATGGAGTCAACAACAACTGGCACTTCAATATCATCCTCTAGTTCTTCACCACCGCAGATTACAGTGGATGCTGGGACATTGAGTTAATTTAAGGAGGAGTAATGGGTTTAATTAGTTATGGGTTGAAGGGTTATGCAGAGCGGACAGGACAGTGGTGTTGAAGCTGAAATGGGATCAGCCATGATTGTATTACATGGCAGAACAGGCTCGAGGGGCTGAATGGACTTCTCCTGCACCTAGTTGTTATGTTCTAACTTAGGCAAAATTGCTTCTCAAGATTACCATTAGACAAAAGGTAAACAAAACTACTTTAGGAGAAAATCAGATAGAAAGCCAATAGCTTAGTCAAACAGACAGGTTTCAGTGACAGAATTAAAGAAGGTTAGGGAGGGAATTCCAGAGCAGAGTGGAGTAATTAAATTTGGGGATGTGTAACAGACCTTGTGGCATTGTGGGGCTGGAGGAGTTTATAGAGACAATGAGGAGGGAGACCTTGAAGAAAGTTGAATATAAAAAGGAGGATTTTAAAAATTGATTCATTGCCAAATCAGCAGGATGAGGCAGGTCTGCTAGTATGGAATGATGGGTGAATGACCCCTGATTTAAGTTAGGATACAGACATCTGGGTTTTGGATGATCGTGACTGGTACACTTCAGGAGAGAGAGCAACTGCTATAACAGCCAATTACCTTTCTTCTCAAGGCCTGAAGAATGGCACTGTCTGCCAAAGTCTACATTGTGAACCCTAGATTCTACTCTTTGGGCCTTGAGACTGATTTGGAGGTTAGGAGCCAGACAGTCTCAGATGTCACACCATAGGCTGGAATCAGTGTGCATTGTTAACATCAGAGCCCACAAAGAAGTGAGAAGCAGATATAACTCTGTTCAACAATCAACATCACTCACATTCACAAGCATTGCCTGGTGACAAGGAAGACCTGCCCCTCCACAAACAATGTCACATAGCAACAACAGGGGACAAGGAATGTCCAACATGTCACCATGACTTTTATATCCAACATACCGACTGCACGCACCTAGAACCATGTGATCATGACTTTTATATCCAACATACCGACTGCACACACCTAGAACCATGTGATCCTGTGGCAGAGGTGAAAAATCAGAATAAAAAGTTCAGGATAATTTGCAGGGGGTGGTTGGAGATCTGCAAAATTTTTTCTCTCATCCTCTTCAGCAACAAAAACTAATCAGGTCATTGCCATGGGTCTGTTCACTTCCTTCAGTAACTACCTCTGTCCAAAAGTGCCAGTCAGAAACAGGTCCCTCTTTCACTGGAATTTGTGTTCATTCCACTAGATATCAGGCTACTTCAGAGATTCACTGAGAAAAGACACAGTTCCTGAGATTGATCTAGATCTGATCACACACACAGTTTCTAAACTTCTAAATCCACCTGATTGGATCAAAATATCACTGGAACCACAGTTGATTCACAAAGCAAAGAGGTCACATTGAAATCTACAGTTCTCTTAACATTTAAAACTCCAATTCCTCTCGCCTGTTTTGATCATAGAGATCCTTTAAAAATCGAGAATTAATTTTGTAGATCTCCTCTAACTTTTACAAAGTCTCAGTATGGCCCAGAGCTTAAATCTGAAGACAGTCTCCCCACTGAAGTCTAGTTAAGCGTTATCGTCCTGTCATTCCTCTATTAGTTTGGTTTCCTGGTTAAAGGAGTTGATCTATTGAATTGCTAATTCAGAGAAATCAACAATGCTTGCAATATTAAAGCATCTGATAGGATGACAGAGCAGGAATCGAGCCAAAAGGTCTCTTCCTCTTTCAATGTTCCAATATACATGTGCCTCTAGATTTATAGCATGTGGTTGATTTTTAACGTGTTCAGGAAAGCTGAGGGTGAGCAATAAGAGCACAACATTTCGTGTTTCCAGTCAGTTCAGAAGCTATGATTAGGATTATTTAAAAAAGAAAGCTCAGGTGCAATTAAAGTAGCAGCATAATCAAACACTAAATGGTTACTGTCTGTGTTTACCAAGAAAAGGAAAACTTGCACCTTTTCCAAAGTCAGGATATCCTAAAGTGTTTTACAGACAACAAAGTCATTTTTGAGGTGCAGATACCATTGTAAATAGAGTCAAGGAGTCGGTACGAAACAAATGAAAGCCATTCAGGTCATCAAGTCCATGTGGGCTCCTCATGCAGTCCCGCTCTCCCACCACGTTCCCGTAGCCCTGCAATTTATTTCCTTCAAATGCCCATCCAATTTCCTTTGAAATGATTGGTTGTTTCCTCATCCAACTGACCCCTATCCCCTTGAACTGCCCCCATAAGACAGCAAGTTCCAGATTAATACCACTCACTATGTAAAAACGTTCTCACAAACAAACCCCTTCAACTCTTTCCCAGAGCCTGACTCCCCTAGTCCTTGTACCATCAGCTGATGGGAAGTGTTTGTCCACCTTGTCCACTCAGCTAAACCTATCATAATCTTGTTCACCTCAATCAAATCTCCTTTGGTCCATTGGAACAATCCCAGCTTCTCCATCCTCAACCTGTAAGTAAAGCCATGGCTACTGAATGCATTCTGGTCAATTACTCCTGGGCCCTGTCAAGGACTTTCAGTGTAACTGCAGAACTAGCCTTGCACCTAAATCTCCAGTTATTGTCTAACCAGAGCTTTATGAAGATTCAGAATTTTTCCCTGCCCTTGTTCTTGGAGCCACTAATTATGAAGCCCAGGATCCCTTATGCTTTGCAAATGACAGTCTCTAAGTCCCCACCCTCAAAGATTGATATTGATGTAGTCCCAGATTTCTCTGTCTCCATACAATTTTTCAGTCAGTGTTATAAGGCTATATTGCCTCTCCCTATTCCTTCTGCCAAAATGAATCACCTCACAGTTGCCTATATTAAATTCCATCAGTTATTTCCATGACGATTTTCTAATCCACCCACATCCTGTTGCATCTGCAGTACCTTTTATCTCTCATATCATCCTCATTGTTTATCATGGTTCCTCATTTGGTGTCATCGACAAATTTTTGAAGTTCTACTCTGAGTCCCAAGACCCTTTAATTGATAAATTCTATAATATGCACTTAATAATAAGGTCCTGGGCATGTTGTCAAACAAAGAGACCGTGGTGTGCAGGTTCACAGTTCCTTAAAAGTGGAGTCCTGGGTAAACAGGGTAGTGAAGAAGGCATTTGGTACGCTTGCTTTATTGGTCAGTGCATTGTGTATAGGAGTTGGGAGGGTCATGTTGCAACTGCACAGGACTTAGGTTAGGCCACGTTTGGAATACTGCGTTCAATTCTGGTCTGCCCACTATAGGAAAGATGTTATTAAACTTGAAAGGTTTTAGAGACGATCTACAAGGATGTTGCCAGGATTGGAGGGTCTGAATTATAAGGGGAGGCTGAATAGATGGGCTATTTTGTCTGGAGCATCAGAGGCTGAGGGGTGACCTTATGGAAGTTTATAAAATCATGAGGGGCATTGATACAATGAACAATCAAGGTCTTTTCTGAGGGATAGGGGAGTCCAAAACTAGAGGGCATAGGTTTAAGATGAGAGGGGAAAGATTTAAAAGGGACCTGAGGGGCAACACTTTCATGCAGAGGGTGTATAGAATGAACTGCCAGAGAAAGAAGTGGAGGCTGGTCTGATTACAACATCTAAAAGGCATCTGGATGGTTATATGAATACGAAAGGTTTAGAGGAATATTAGCCAAATGCTGGTAAGTGGGACTAAATTGATTTAGTATATCTGGTTGTCATGGACGAGTTGGACTGAAGGGTCTATTTCTGTGCTGTACATCTCTATGACCCTTTATCACCCCATAATGGATAACCTTGTATAATATTTCACTGCCTAATAGATAACCTCTCAAATATATAACCCCCTAATAGATAACCTCTCAAATATACAAGACCCTCTGTCTGAAATCACTCTCTCTTACCTGGGTACTTCCAACAAGTGTCATCAGACAAAAGCCAGACTGAGCCATTTAAAGAGATAGTTGGATAGAGAAGCAAAATGTTAGTCAGAGGCTGGTTTTAGTGAGAGAACTAAAGGTTAGAGAGGCTTAGGGAGGGAATTTCAGAGCTTAGATCCCAGGCTGCTGATGGAAACTGGGGATGTGCAAGTGACCTGGTGGGATTGTGGGACCTGGAAGTTGGAATTAATGACCAGAGATAACACAGTGTGGATCTGGAGGAACATAGCAGGCCAGGCAGCATCAGAGGAGCAGGAAAGTTGATGTTTTGGGTTGGGACCATTCTTCAGAATGTCCCGACCCGAAACGTCATCTTTCCTGTTCCTCTGATGCTGCCTGGCCTGCTGTGCTCCTCCAGCTCCACACTGTGTTATCTCTGACTCCAGCATCTGCAGTTCTTACTCTCTCTGAATTAATGACCAGATTCTTTTTTCCTTCGTGATGTTGGTTAATGAATAAATAGAAACCAGGACCCTGTGACAAATTCCTTGGCTCCATATCAAAATCCTCTTTTGGGCCTCTTTACATTTATCTGAAAGATGCAGACATGGCCTTGGGTTTAAAAGGTAGTATCTCCAACTGTGCGGCACCTTCCCAGTACTGTACTGGGTTAACCAGCCTTAATTGTGTGCTCATGGCTTCGAGGAGGGCCGTGAACTCACAAACGCCAGACTTTGAGGCAGGAATGCTAGTCCATGAGCCAAGGCTGATAGCTTTGAGAAAGATAAACAGGTGCCCAAAGAGAACACAGTTAGACACATCTTGCTTAAATCTTGTGTACATCTGAAAACAGATACCTGTCACCTACATACATGAGATCTGTAAGTGCTAAACTGTTAAGAATATTTGCTTGATACAAATCTAATCTGGTTTTGACACCAGAAATTTAAAATAACAGTTTTGATCAATGGGACTGAAATATTTTCTATGCCACACTGTGGGTAAAGTCAATTAATTTGCAAACACAGGTGTCACTTGTGAAGAGGAAAACAAAATATGATGGATTTGGAAATCTGAAACAAGAACAAAAACTGTGGCAGATACATAGCAGGTCATAGGTCAGAGAGAGGAACAGGGCGTGAATGCAGTAGATTTTCTGGTCGTTGTCAGGACCCGGCATTGGGGCTTTATGGGGGTTCGGAGCTTAGCCCTGTCATCAGCATAGTTGCCAAATCAGCCTTCCAGGAGATCATTCTTAAATGGCCAGGTCCATGCTCCCTTTTCAGGCTAGAAGACCATTAGAGGTGCGCAGCAATGCGATATTGGCAGACGTATTGGGAGAAATGGGGGCTGCCAAGGCAGGTAGGGGTAAAGTTACCTCAGCATGTGGGTGCCCTCAGCTGCTACTTAGAAAAGCCAAAGTAGCCATGGTGCAAGAAATGACTCAGTTTCCTATCTGGCCTGGAAAGTTCCCTCAAGTGGGAATATGTAGAACTGTCCTGATGCAATTAGCATTTACTTTCCCAGCCCTCAACCTCTGTCTCTGTCTTCATGGGGCTATGGAAATTCTGCACCAACTTTCCAGTCAACAACCTTTCACCAGTTTCTTTCAAAGTGTAGTCAGTGTCTCAGAAACAACATTTGCCTTCCAAACCTATGACCACTTCCACCTAGAAGGGCAAGGGCAGCAGATATACAGGAATACCACCCCCTGCAAGTTCCCTTTCAAGCCACTCACCGTCCTGACTCGGAAATATATCACCGTCCCTTCACTGCCGCTGGGTCAAAATTCTGGAACTCCCTCCCAAGTGGCATTGTGGGTCCAGCCACAGCACACTGATTTAGTCTTTTAATTCTTTCATGGAAAGTGGGTGTGGCTGGCTGATCCAGCATTTAATGCCCACCAGTTATTGCCCTGGAGATGCTGGTGGTGAGCTGCCTTGTTGAACTGCTGCAAATGTGTGGTGTAGTGGCAATGCCATCAGACCAGTAATCGTCAAGCTGAAGCTCAAATGTTCTGGGGACATGGGTTCAAATCCCAGATGTGGGTGGAGGTGGGGTGATTTTCCCAAAGTTGCACTGTTGCCAAGGAGAATGCAGCAAAGCATCTGTACAACATGCAAAGAAGGATGAGATGGCACAAAAGAGATTTTCCAGCCTGCTGCCAGGAATGATGGGTTTTAACAACACTGTTAGGTTAGAGAAACTGAGGTTCTTCTTGGGGCAAAGGAGGTGGAGGGAGGTCATAATTATGAGAAAGTTATAGAAAGATGGACAAAGAAAGCTGATCCCATTAACTGAGGATAAGGATCATAGGACATGAAAAGATTTTGGCCAAGAGATGAAGGGGGATTGAAATACAAAAGTTCTTACACAGCAAGGAGTTGTGACCTGAAACTTGTAACATATGGGATGATGAAAGCAGGCACAGTTGGTGATATCACAAGGAAATTGAATGGCCACTTGTAGGAAGCTTGCTATGCCAAGGGGATAGAGCAGGGGAATAGAACTGAGTGGACTACTGCACAGGCACCCATTACAGCCTTGATGAACAGAATAGCCTCATACTCTGTCACAATAATGACACCATAAGCCCAAACACAGGGAGATGAACGTTAGATCACATGGGATTCAGGTGCCAATTGACTAGTTCACCAGGACTGCATGCAACTAGAACTGACAATGATCCAGAACTCCATCCCTCGACATTTTACTGTTTGCTCTGAAACCTCTGAGAGGACATTCCCTTCATACATTTGTCCACACACTCGCTCTCCTTCAATTTAATATCCCTTCTGTCCTTTGACTGCATGAAGAAATTTCAAGAAATGTATTAACTCTGATTGTTCTTATCCTTTGTCATGATAACAGATCAGAACACCACCCCCCCAAACAACTCACAGATATACTAAACTTTAAACACATTTTTTTTTTAAAGACGACAGCTTCACCCAAAAAATGACTGTGATTGTAAATTCATTGACCGTCTGGTAAAGAACTTCGTGGATCCATGGGATATTACACTCGTATAGAGTCGAAAGAAAGACTTTAAAGGAAGAGATAACTAGTGTCTGATTGCCAAAATCCCTCTCTGTAGGAGGCCATCACTCACAGATATATTTGTCTTGTACAATTCCAGGAAAATACAAAAACCATGTGTTAAAAACAAGCTTCCAATCTGGAATATGTGTGTTAGTGGTCTGATATCCTAGCTGTAGACTAGTGTGCTGTGAACGCCACAGTTTGACAACAGCCATTAAGCACCCCTGCACTGCAAGTAAAGAAAGATAATACACAGCCAGAAATTGCTGGAGAAGCTCAGAAGATCTGGCAGCACCTATGGAGGGAAAGCACAGTCTGATGAAAGCAGTTCTCACGAAGGATCACTGGATTTGAAATATTAACTCTGTTTCTTTCTCTACAAATGTTGCCAGACCTGCTGAGATTCTCCAGTACTTTCTGCTTTTGTTTCAGAACTCCATCATCCGCTGTTCTGGTTTTTATTCTAAGGAAAGGGAAAATGATTTCTCAAACTCTGAGCACCATCAGCTAGTCACAGTCAAAAGAAAGCAAGAGAAAAGACTTCCAATCAACTTGCGAAACCAAGAATCTCAAAATCCACTGCTCAACCACTAATGCCAGATCTACCAGCAACTCTCACAATAACCTTAGTAACATCCTCGTATCTACCTTCCCAAACCACTCAAACTTATGCTTACATCATTTTTTCTTAACTTTTATTTTTCTCTGGACTCACTTCTTACTTTTATCAGTGTCTGTGCGTGTTTTATTATTTCATCTCAATTTTAGTAACTCATAAACTCACTCTTTAGTTAACTTGAGACAGCAAGGTTAAATTGGTTCCTTTTGAAACATAATTTCATTTAGTTTTTTTTCTTTATTCATTGTCAGGATGAGAGTGTGGCTGGCTGGGCAGCATTTATTGCCCATCCCTAATTGCCCAGAGGGCAGTTCAGAGTCAACCACATTGTTGTGGGTCTGAAGTCACATGTAGGCCAGACCAGGTAAGGATGGCAGTTTCCTTCCCTAAAGGACATGAGTGAGCCAGATGGGTTTTTCCGACAATTGACAATGGATTCATGGTCATCATTAGACCCTTAATTCCAGATATTTATTGAATTCAAATTCCACCATCTGCCATGGCAGGATTCAAACCCAGGTCCCCAGGACATTATTTGGGTCTCTGGATTAACAGTCCAGTGCTAATACCACTAGACCATTTAGCCTATGGGGAAGAGTATCCACAGGGAGAGAATGCTTTCTGAATTAACCTTGTTGCAACCAGTTGAGAGCAGGTGAATAACCAAGGGATAACAAGCATGGGGCTGGATGAACACAGCAGGTCAAGCAGCATCATAGGAGCAGGAAAACTTGA